>JANSVA010061522.1:0-12403 GCA_025504915.1 Erythroxylum reticulatum | reverse complement strand
CGTATGGCCCCGGCCAGTGCCACAGCCCCGATTTGGCTTCCCAACGGTGCCGGTCATGGGGGCATGACTATAATTGGTAAGTTTTCGATGATAAACTGACAATTCATGATCGACTGGGGGTTGTTTGGACTTATTTTCCCTCAACTGAGTGTGACCGTTTATAGCTCCGGCAAGTACCACAACCCAGATCTGGTCTCCCGACGGTGCCGGTCATGGGACCAAGATCATGATTGGCAAGTTTTCAATGACTAATTGATGATTCGTGAGGGACTGGGGCTTGTGTGCACTTATTTTCCCAGGATGGTGTATGACCGCATATGGCCCCAGCAAGTGCCAGGGCCCCGACTTGGTCTCCTGACGGTGCCGCTGATGGGGGCAAGACTATAATTGGCAAGTTTTCAATGACAAACTGACGATTCGTGACGGGCTGGGGCTTGTGCGCATTTATTTTCCCACGATCGAGTATGACCGCCTATGGTCCCATCAAGTGCCACGGCCCCGACCTGGACTCTAGACGGTGTCGATCATGGGGGCAAGGCTATAATTGACAAGTTTTTGATGACCAACTGACGATTCGTGACCAACTGGGCTTGTTTGCATTAATTTTCTCATGACCGAGTATGACCGAGTATGACCGTGACAAGCGCCAAGGCCCCGACCTGGTCTCCAGACGGTGCCGGTCATGGGGTAAGACTATAATCGGTAAGTTTTTGATGACAAACTGACGATTCGTTATGGACTTGTGCTTGTGTGCACTTATTTTCCCACGATCGAGTATGACCGCATATGGCCCTAGCAAGTGCCACGCCCGCGACTTCGTCTCCCGATGGTGACGGTCATGGGGGCAAAACTATAATTGGCAAGTTTTCGATGACCAACTGACGATTCGAGACCGACCGGGGCTTGTTTGCACTTATTTTCCCACGATCAAGTATAATCGCATATAGCTCTCGCAAGTTCCACGGCCCTGACCTGGTCTCCCGACGACGCCAGTCATGAGGGCAAGACTATAATCGGCAAGTTTTCGATGATAAACTGACAATTCGTGATCGACTAGAGCTTGTTTGCACTTTTTCCCCTTGACCGAGCATGACCACATAAGGCTACAACAAGTATCACAGCCCCGATCTGGTCTCCCGATGGTGCTGATCATAGGGGCAAGACTATAATCAGCAACTTTTCGATGATAAACTGAGCTTTCGTGACCAACTAGGGCTTGTTTGCACTGATTTTTCCACGAACGAGTGTGATCGGATATGGCTGCAGCAAGTGCCACAGCCCCGACCTAATCTCGCGATGGCGTCGATAATGGGGGAAAGACTATAACTGGCAAGTTTTCGATGACGAAATGATGATTTGTGACCGATTAGGGCTTGTTTGCTTTGATTTTTCCATGACCGAGTATGACCTCTTATGACCGTTACAAGTGCCACGGCCCCGACCTGGTCTCCCGACGGTGTCGGTCTTGAGACAAGATTATAATGGGCATGTTTTCGATGACAAAATGACGATTCGTGACCGACTGGAGCTTGTTTGCACTTATTTTGCAACGACCGAGTTTGACTGCATATGACTTCGGCAAATGTCACAACCCCGATAGGGTCTCTCGGCAGTGCCTATCGTGGCCGCAAGATTATAATTGGCAGGTTTTCGATGACAAATTAACGATTCATGACCGATTGGGGCTTGTTTGCAATGATTTTCCCATGGTCGAGTATGACCTCTTGTGACCGTGACAAGTGCCACAGCCCCGATGTGGTCTCCCGACTGTGTCAGTCTTGCAGACAAGACTATAATTGGCATGTTTTCGATGACAAACTGACAATTCGTAACCGACTAGAGCTTGTTTGCATATATTTTCCAATGACTGAGCATGACGGCATATGGCTACGACAAGGGTCACAGCCCCGACCTGGTCTCCCGACGGTGCCTGTCCTAGGGGCAGGACTATAATCGGCAAGTTTTCGATGATAAACTGACAATTCGTGACCGACTGGGGCTTGTTTGCACTGATTTTCCCACGACTGAGTATGACCTCACATGGCTGCAGCAAGTGCCACGGCCCCGACCTGGTCTCCCGATGGTGTCGATAATGGGGGAAAGACTATAACTGCCAAGTTTTCGATGACAAACTGATGATTTGTGACCGATTGGGGATTGTTTGTACTTATTTTATCACGACCGAGTACGACCGCATATGGTTCCGGCAAGTGCCACAACGCCAACCTGGTCTCCCGGCGATGCCGGTCACGGGGGTAAGACTATAATTGGCAAGTTTTTGATGACAAACTGACTATTCGTTACCGATAGAGGCTTGTTTGCATTGATTTTCCCACGACCGAGTTCGACCGCATATGGTTGTAGTAAGTGCCACGGGTGCGACCAGGTCTCTCGACGGTGCTTGTCAAGGGGCAAAACTATAATTGGCAAGTTTTCGATGACAAACTGACGAGTCGTGACAGATTGGGGCTTGTTTTCACTTAGTTTCCCATGACCGAGTATGACCGTATATGGCCCCGGCAAGTGCCACGACCCCCACCTGGTCTCCCGACGGTGTCTATCCTGGGGGCAAGACTATAATTAGCAAGTTTTTTATGACAAACTGATGACTCGTGATCGACTGGGGCTTGTTTGCACTTATTTTCCAATGACCGAGTATGACCGCATAATGTTCTGGCAAGTACCACAGCCCCGACCTAGTGTCCCAACGGTGCTGGTTATGGGTGCAAGACTATAATCGGCAGGTTTTTGATGATAAACTGACAATTTGTGACCAACTAGGGCTTGTTTGCACTGATTTTCCAACAACCGAGTATCACCGCATATGGCTTTGGGAAGTTCCACAGCCCCGAGCTGGTCTCCAGACGGCGCCGGTCATTGAGGCAAGACTATAATCGAAAAGTTTTCGATGATAAACGGACAATTAGGTGATCAACTCGAGCTTGTTTGCAGTTTTTTTCCCACGACCGAGTATGATCGCATGTGGCTCCAGTAAGTGCCACAGCCCTAACCTGGTCTCACGACAGTGCTTGTCATGGGAGCAAGACTGTAATTGGCAAGACTTCGAAGACAAACTGACGATTCGTGACCGACTAGGGCTTGTTTGCACTTATTTTCCAAGACCGAGTATGATCGCATATGGCTCTGGCAAGTTCCACAGCCCCGATCTGGTCTCCCTACAGCGGAGCTCATGGGGGCAAGACTATAATATGCAAGTTTTCGATGATAAACTGACAATTCATGATCGACTGGGGCTTGTTTGCACTTATTTTCCCATGACTGAGTGTGACCGTTTATAGCTCCGGCAAGTGCCACAGCCCAGATCTGGTCTGACGACGTTTCCTGTCATGGGGCCAAGAATGTAATTGGCAAGTTTTGGATGACAAAGTGATGATTCGTGACCGATTGGGGCTTGTTTGCAGTGATTTTCCTAAGACCGAGTATGACCGCATACGGTCTCGAAAAGTGCCACGGCCTAGACCTGGTCTCCCGACCGTGCTGGTCATGGGACCAAGATCATGATTGGCCAGTTTTCGATGACAAATTGACGATTCGTGACGGACTGGGGCTTGTGGTGCACTTATTTTCTCACGATCGAGTATGACCGCATATGGCCCCAGTAAGTGCTACGGCCCCGACCTGGTCTCCAGACGGTGCCGGTCATGATGTCAAGACTATAATTGGCAAGTTTTTGATGACAAACTGACGTTTCGTGAAGGAATGGGGCTTGTGTGCATTTATTTTCCCACGATTGAGTATGACCGCCTATAGCCCCAGCAAGTGCCACAGCCTCGACCAGGTCTGCAGACGGTGCCGGTCATGGGGGCAAGACTATAATTGGCAAGTTTTTGATGACAAACTGACGATTCATGACCAACTGGGGCTTGTTTCCATTGATTTTCCCACTATCAAGTATGACCTCATATGACCGCGAAAAGTGCCACGGCCCCGACCTGGTCTCCAGACGGTGCTGTTTATGGGGACAAGACTATAATTAGCAAGTTTTCGATGACAAACTGACGATTCGTGACGGACTGGGGCTTGTGTGCACTTATTTTCCCACGATCGAGTATGACCGCATATGGCCCCAACAAGTGCCACGGCACCGACCTGGTCTCCCGAAGGTGCTAGTCATGAGGTAAGACTATATTCGGCAAGTTTTCGATGATAAACTGATAATTTGTGAGTAACTGGGGCTTGTTTTCACTGATTTTCCCACGACCGAGTATGACCACATATGGTCGTGGCAGGTGCCACGCCCCTACCTCATCTCCCGATGGTGCCGGTCATGGGGGCAAGACTATAATTGGCAAGTTTTCGATGACAAACTGAAGATTCGACACAGACTGGGGCTTTTTTGCACTTATTTTTCCACGACCGAGAATGACCTCATATGGCCCCGGTAAGTGCCTCCGCCCTAACCTAGTCTCCCGACAGTGCCGGTCATAGGGGCAAGACTATAATTGGCAAGTGTTTGATTCTAAACTGATGATTCGTGATCGACTTGGGCTTGTTTGCACTTATTTTCCCAAGACCAAGTATGACTGCATATGGCTCCAACAAGTGCCACAGCCCCGACCTGGTCTCTCGACGATGCCTGTCATGGGGGCAAGACTATAATTGGCAAGATTTCGATGACAAACTGACGATTCGTGATCGACTGGGGCTTGTTTGCATTGATTTTCCCACGATAGAGTATG
Organism: Erythroxylum reticulatum; assembly: GCA_025504915.1. Lineage (NCBI taxonomy): Eukaryota > Viridiplantae > Streptophyta > Magnoliopsida > Malpighiales > Erythroxylaceae > Erythroxylum > Erythroxylum reticulatum. The sequence continues at coordinate 7,703 of JANSVA010061522.1, read as the reverse complement.
ACCTCTTGTGACCGTGACAAGTGCCGCGGCCCTGACCTGGTCTCCCAACCATGTCAATCTTGGAGACAAGACTATAATTGGTATGTTTTCGATGACAAACTGATGATTCCTGACCAACTGGAGCTTTTTTGCACTTAATTTCCAAAGACCGAACATGATCGCATATTGCTATGACAAGTGTCACAGCCTCGACCTGGTCTCCCGATGGTGCCAGTCGTAGGGGCAAGACTGTAATCGGCAAGTTTTCGATGATAAACTGACAATTTGGGACTGACTGGGGCTTGTTTACACTTATTTTCCCACGATCGAGTATGACCACATATGGCCGGAGTAAGTGCCACCGCCCCTACCAAGTCTCCCGATGGTGTCAATAATGGGGGCAAGACTATAACTGGCATGTTTTCGATGACAAATTGACGATTCGTGACTGACTGGAGCTTGTTTGCACTCCTTTTCCAACGACTGAGCATGACCGCATATGGCTACGACAAGTACCACAGCCCCGACCTGGTCTCCCTACGTTGTCGATCATGGGGGCAGGACTATAATCGGCAAGTTTTCGATGAGAAACTGACAATTTGTGATCGACTGGGGCTTGTTTGCACTAATTTTCCCATAACCGAGTATGACCGCATATAGCCCCAGCAAGTGCCATGGCCCCGACCTGGTCTCCCGACGACGCCGGCCATTGGGGCAAGACTATAATCAGAAAGTTTCCTATGATAAACTGACAATTCGTGATTGACTCGAGCTTGTTTGCACTTATTTTCCCACGATCGAGTATGACTGAATATGGCTCCGGCAAGTGCCACAGCCTCGATCTGGTCTCACTACCGTGCCGATCATGGGGGCAAGACTATAATTGGCAAGTTTTCGATGACAAACATACGATTCATGATCGACTGGGGCTTGTTTGCACTGATTTTCCCCCGACCGAGTATGACCGTATGTGGCTCCGGTAAGTGCCACAGCCTCGACCTAGTCTCTTGGAGGTGCCTGTCATGGGGGCAAGACTATAATCGGCAAGTTTTCGATGATAAACTGACAATTCGTGACCGAGTGGGTCTTGTTCGGACTGATTTTCCCACAACTGAGTATGACCGTATATGGCCCCTGTAAGTGCCCCGGCCCCAGCCTGATCTCCCGACAGTGCCAGTCTTGGGGACAAGACTATAATCGACAAGTTTTTGATGAGAAACTAACAATTGTGACCGAATACGGCTTGTTTGTACTTATTTTTTCACAATCGAGTATGATTGCATCTTTGCCGCGACCCCGAACTGTTCTCACGACAGTATCGGTCATGGGGGCAAGACTATAATCAGCAAGTTTTCGATGGCAAAATGACTATTCATGATCAACTGGGGATTGATTACACTGATTTTCCCACAACTGAGTATGACCGCATATGGCCCGGGTAAGTGACACAGCCCCGATTGTGCTAGTCGTGAGGGCAAGACTATAATCGACAACTTTTTGACAACAAACTGACAATTCGTGACCGATTGTGGCTTGTTTGTACTGATTTTCCCACAACCGAGTAGGGCCGAATTTTGACTCGGCAAGTGCGACGGCTGTGACCTGGTCTCCCAACGATGCTGATCATGGGGGCAAGACTATAATCGGCAAGTTTTTGATGACAAAATGACAATTCGTGACCGACTTGGGCTTGTTTGCACCGAATTTCCCACGACTGAATGTGACTGCAGCAAGTGCCATGGCCCTAACATGGTCTCCCGACGGTGCTAGTCATGGGGGCAAGACTGTAATCGGTAAATTTTCGATGAAAAAATGATAATTTGTGACCGACTGAGGCCTTTTTGCACCAATTTTCCCACGATCGAGTATGATTGTACATGACCTCGGCAAGTGCCACAGCCCCGACCTAGTCTGTCGACAGTGCCGGTCATGGGGGCAAGACTATAATCGGCAAGTTTTGAATGAGAAACTGACAATTCATAATCGACTAGGGCTTGTTTGCACTAATTTTCTCACGACCAAGTATGACCGCATATTGCCTCTGCAAGTGGCCCAACCCTGACCTGGACTCCCGATGGTGCCGATCATAGGGGCAAGACTATAATCGGCATGTTTTCGATGAGAAACTGACGATTCGTTACCGACTAGGGCTTGTTTGCCCCAATTTTCCCATGACAGAGTATGACCGTATATGGCCCAGACCTTGTCTCCCGACGGTGCCGGTCATGGGGACAAGACTTTAATCGACAAGTTTTCGATGACAAACTGACGATTCGTGACCGACTGGGGATTGTTTGCATTGATTTTTCACGAACGAGTATGACCGCATATGGCCGCGACAAGTGCCATGTCCCTGACCTGGTCTCCCGATGGTGCAGGTCATGATGGCAAGACTATAATCGGCAAATTTTTGATGAGAAACTGACAATTCGTGATCGAATGGTGATTGTTTACACTAATTTTCCCACGATCAAGTATGACCGTATATGGCCAGGGTTAGTGCCACAACCCCGACCTGGTCTCCTAACGGTGCTGGTAATGGGGGCAAGACTATACTCGAAAAATTTTCGATGATAAACATACGATTTGGGACCGACTGGGGCTTGTTTGCACTGATTTTCTCATGACAGAGTACGACCGCATATAGCACGGGAAAGTGCCACGACTTGACCTGCTCTGTCGACGATGCCGGTCATGAGGGCTACACTATAATTGGCAAGTGTTCAATGACAAACTGACAATTTGTGACCGACTAGGGCTTGTTTGAACTAACTTTCCCACGACCGAGTATGACCACATATGGCCGCGGCAAGTTCCACGACCGCAACTTAGTCTCCCTACGGTGCCGGTAATGCAGGCAAGACTATAATTGGCAATATTTTGATGAGAAACTGACAATTCGTGACCGACTAGGCCTTGTTTGCACTTATTTTCCCACGACCGAGTATGAACGCATATTTGCCATGGCCCCGACCTGGTCTTACGCTAGTGCCAGTCATGGGGTTAAGACTATAATCAGGAAGTTTTCCATGAAAAATTGATGATTTATGACCGACTAGGGCTTGTTTGCATCAATTTTCCCACGACCAAGTATGACCGTATATTGCACCGGTAGGTGCCCCGGCCTTGACTTGGTCTCCCGATTGTGCCGATCATAGGGGCAAGACTGTAATTGGCAAGTTTTCGACGACAAAATAACAATTCGTGATCGATTGGGGCTTGTTTGCCCTGATTTTCCCACGTCCGAGTATGACTGCATATGGCTTCGGCAAGTGCGACGACCCTAACCTAGAGTCCAGAAGGTGCCGGTCATGGGGGCAAGACTATAATCGACAAGTTTTCGAAGACAAACTGTTGATTTGTGACCGACTGGGGATTGTTTGCATTGATTTTCCACAACCGAGTATGATCACATATGGCGGCGTTAAGTTCCATGTCCCTGACCAGGTCATTCAACGGTGCCGATCATGAGGGCAAGACTATAATCGGCAAATTTTCAATGACAAAATGACAATTCGTGACCGATTGGGGCCTTTTTGCACCAATTTTCCCTTGATCGAGTATCACTGTATATGACCTCGGCAAGTGCCACGGCCTCGACCTGGTCTCCTCACGGTGCCGGTCATGGGGGCAGGACAATAATCGGTAAATTTTTGATGACAAAATGACAATTCGCGACCGACTGGGGCCTATCTGCACCAATTTTCTCACGATCGAGTATGACTATATATGTCCTCGGCAAGTGCCACGACCCCGACTTGGTCTCCCGACGGTGTCGGTCATGGGGGCAAGACTATAATCGGCAAGTTTTCGATGACAAAATGACAATTCGTGATCAACTAGGGCTTGTTTGTACTCATTATCCTATGACCGAGTATCACTGCATATGGCTCCGGCAAGTGTCACAGCCCCAACCTGGTCTCCCGTCTGTGTTGGTCAAGAGGGCAAGACTATAATCAGTAACTTTTCGACAACAAAATGACAATTCGTGACTAACTATGGCTTGTTTGTACTGATTTTCCCACGACTAGGTATGACCGCATTTGGACTCGGCAAGTGCGACGGCCCTGACTTGGTCTCCCGACGGTCCCGATCATGGGGGCATGACTATAATCGGCAAGTGTTCGATGAAAAAATGAAAATTCGTGACCGACTTAGGCTTGTTTGCACCGAATTTCCCACGACTGAATATGATTGCATATGACCGCGGCAAATGCCACGGCGCTAACATGGTCTCCCGACGGTGCCGGTCATGGGGGCAAGATTGTAATCGGCAAATTTTGGATGACAAAATGATAATTCGTGACCGATTGAGGCCTTTTTGCACCAATTTTCTCACGATCGAGTATGACCGTATATGACCTCGGCAAGTGCCACAGCCCCGACCTGGTATGCCGACGGTGCCGATCATGGGGGCAAGACTATAATCGACAAGTTTTGAATGAGAAACTAACAATTCATGATCAACTAGGGCATGTTTGCACTGATTTTCTCACGACCGAGTATGACCACATATTTCCTCGGTAAGTGGCCCGGCCCTGACCTGGTCTCCTGACGGTGCCGATCATAGGGGCAAGATTATAATCGGCAAGTTTTCGATGAGAAACTGACGGTTCGTTACCGACTGGGGCTTGTTTGTCCCAATTTTCCCATGACAAAGTATGACCGTATATGGCCCCGGCAAGTGCCATGGCCTCGACCTGGTCTCCCGACGGTGCCGTTCATAGGGACAAGACTTTAATCGACAAGTTTTCGATGACAAACTGACGATTCGTGACTGACTGGGGATTGTTTGCATTGATTTTCCACGAATGAGTATGACCGCATATGGTCGCAGCTAGTGCCATGTCCCCGACTTGGTCTCTTGATGGTGCCGGTCATGATGGCAAGACTATAATCGGCAAATTTTTGATGAGAAACTAACAAGTCGTGATTGAATGGTGATTGTTTACAGTAATTTTCCCACGATCTAGTATGACCGTATATGGACAGGGTTAGTGCCACGACACCGACCTGGTCTCCTGACGGTGCTGGTAATAGGGGCAAGACTATAATCGAAAAATTTTCAATGACAAAAATACGATTCGGGACCAACTGGGGCTTGTTTACACTGATTTTCTAATGACAGAGTATGACCGCATATGGCCCGAGCAAGTGCCACGACCCCGACCTGCTCCGTCGACGATGCCGGTCATAAGGGCAAGACTATAATCGGCAAGTTTTCATTGACAAACTGACAATTCGTGACCGAATGGGGCTTGTTTGAACTAAATTTGCCACGACCGAGTATGACTGCATATGGTCGCAACAATTGCCACGACCCCGATTTAGTCTCCCTACAGTGCCGGTCATGGGGGCAAGACTATAATCGGCAAGTTTTTGATGAGAAACTGACAATTCGTGATCGACTAGGCCTTGTTTGCGCTTATTTTCCCACGTACGATTATGACCGCATATTCGCCACAGCCCCGACCTGGTCTTACGCTAGTGCCGGTCATGGGGGTAAGACTATAATCGGCAAGTTTTCCATGAAAAACTCACGATTCGTGACCAAATGGGGCTTGTTTGCATCAATTTTCCCATGACCGAGTATGACCGTATCTCGCCCCAGTAAGTGCCCCAGCCCTGACTTGGTCTCCCGACGGTGCCGATCATAGGGGCAAGACTATAATCGGCATGTTTTCGACGACAAACTAACAATTACGGATCGATTGGGGCTTGTTTTCCCTGATTTTCCCCTGTTCGAGTATGACCGCATATGGCTTCGGAAAGTGCAACGGCCCTAACCTAGTATCCAGATGGTGCCGGTCGTGACCGACTGGGGATTGTTTGCATTGATTTTCCACAACCGAGTATGATCACATATGGCTGCGTTAAGTTCCATGTCCCTAACCTAGTCCCCCGACGATGCCGGTCATGAGGGCAAGACTATAATCGGCAAATTTTCAATGACAAAATGACAATTCGTGACCGATTGGGGCCTTTTTGCAACAATTCTCCCTCGATCGAGTATGACTGTATATGACCTCGACAAGTGCCACGGCCCCGACCTGGTCTCCCGACAATGTTGGTCATGAGGGCAAGACTATAATCGGCAAATTTTCAATGACAAAATGTCAATTCGCGATCGACTGGGGCCTTTCTGCACCAATTTTCTCACGATCGTGTATGATTATATATGACCTCGGCAAGTGTCACGGCCCCGACTTGGTCTCCCGACGGTGCCGGTCATGGGGGCAAGATTATAATCGACAAGTTTTCGATGAGAAACTGACAATTCATGACCAACTAGGTCTTGCTTGCGCTGATTTTCTCACGACCAAGTATGATCGCATATTGCCTCAGCAAGTGCCACAGCCCTGACCTGGTCTCCCGACGGTGCCGATCATGGGACCAAGAATATAGTCGGCAATTTTAGATGAGAAACTAACGGTTCGTTGCCGACTAGGGCTTGTTTGCACCAATTTTCTCATGACAGAGTATGACCGTATATGGGACCGGTCACGGGGAGAAGACTTTAATCGACAAATTTTCGTTGATAAATTCATGATTTGTGACTGACTGGGGCTTGTTTGCCAAAATTTTCCCATGATCGAGTATGAACGTATATGACCCCGACAAGTGCCACGGCCCTGACCTGGTCTCCTGACGGTGCAGGTCATAAGGGCAAGACTACAATCGATAAGTTTTTGATGAGAAACTGACAATTCCTGATCGACTGGGGATTGTTTACATTGATTTTCCCACGACCGAGTATGATCACATATGGCCCGGGCAAGTGCCACGGCCCCGACTTAGTCACCCGACGGTGCCAATCTTCTGGGCAAGACTATAGTCAACAAGTTTTCGACAACAAACTGGCAATTTGCGATCGATTGGGGCTTGTTTGCACTGATTTTCCCTCAACCGAGTATGATCACATTTGGCCCCTGTAAGTGCGACGGCCCTGACCTGGTATCTCGACGGTGCTAGTCATGGGGGCAAGACTATAATCGAAAAGTTTTGGACGAGAAACTGACGGTTCGTTACCGATTGGGGCTTGTTTGCACCAATTTTCCTATGATCGAGTATGATCGTATATGGCCCCGACAAGTGCCACGGTCCCAGCCTGGTCTCCCGACAGTTTCGATCATGAGGACAAGACTGTAATCAACATGTTTTCGAAGACAAACTGACAATTCGTGACTGACTGGGGCTTTTTTGCACTGGTTTTTTGACGACCGAGTATGACCGCATTTGGCCTGGGCAAGTGCGACGACCTAGCCTGGTCTCCCGACGGTGCCGGTTATAGGGGCAAGACTATAATCAGCAAGTTTTCGAAGACAAACTGACGATTTGTGACCGACTAGGGCTTGTTTGCACTGATTTTCCCACGATGGAGAATGACCGCATATGACCGCGACAAGTGCCTCCGCCCTGACCTGATCTCCCGACGTTGTCGATCATGGAGGCAAGACTATAATTGACAAGTTTTCGATGACAAAATGTCAATTCGTGCCCAACTGGGGCCTTTTTCCACCGATTTTCCCACAACCGAGTATGACCGTATATTGGCCGAGTATGACCGCATTTTTCTAGGACCGAGTATGACCACATTTGGCCCTGGTAAGTGTGACAACCATGACCTGGTACCCGATGCTGCTAGTCATAGGGAAAGACCATAAATGGCAAGTTTTTGATGACAAACATACAATTCGTGATCGACTGGGGATTGTTTACACTGA
>JANSVA010061512.1:0-12403 GCA_025504915.1 Erythroxylum reticulatum | reverse complement strand
ATTATTCACTATAATTGTCATGGTACCCTTACACACACAAATTTATTCAGAATTTCTAAGTCATCAAAAACCAAAATGTACTTCTTTTCACATTAATTTCATTTAACTCTAAAACACCCTTAACACATATATACTCAAAAAACCCATTTAATTTCATTTAATATTTCTAAGATTGGGGTCCAACAAAGTTGCCACTACTTAATAATTCCCGAACTGCTTTGACCACTAGAACTTGCAAAAAAGTCCATTTTCTTGAAAGAATCTAACATTAAAACCATATGATCTAGGAGACTTATCTGGATGAAAAGAGAATAAGACTTCCTTTATCTCATCACTAGTAACTTCTTTAATTAGATCAATTACCTACATAGGATTGATAGACCCACCATTCAAATAAAAAGAGTAGTAGGGAGACTTGTAATGTGAGTAGAGATTCCATTTATAATAGAAAAATGGCTTTTGGCCATCCTTTTCAACTCATCTTGGTCATTAATGTTGATGCCATTTTCATTCTCAAGACATACAATCTTCTTGTTGTTTCTTCTACCTTGAATCATAGTGAAGAAATATTTGGTATTGCTATCTCCATGTTGCATCCATAAAAGTCTCAACTTTTGCCTCAATTGTTCGCCGTATTCTTCAACATAATGTAAATAACTACTAAGATGTGATGATACACTCATATTTTCTTATCATTTTAGTACCTTAACACTTAGTATTTGTTCCCATTTTTTGTACAAAATGATTCACTTATCTTACTTTGTTCTCTACAAGTACTTTTATAAATGAAACAAAGAATATGAGATCAACAAGGTAGAATTAGCACATATAGACTTCATATTTGGAACGAGGAGGTCGAAATGAGCAAGAATAGTCGAAGTTGCAAAAATCCTAATCCTACAAGGATTAGGAATCCTAGTTGCATCAGGAATCCTACTATGAATAGGATTTCCTATTTTGACGATTTATGGAGGAAAGCAAAATCGGTGACGAAAAGTAGGATTAGGATTACTCATCGTCCATAATTTTCGTCATCGATTTTAGGATTAGGAATCCTACTTTGACTAGGAATCCTAGTTCCACAAGGATTTCCAATCAGTAGCGCAAAATGGATTTTGTCAACGCAATCAGTTTCATCAATGAGTACACAACTTTGACAACAACATTTTGGAAGATTCTAGAGGATTTGATGATGTGACACCTCTCCATTGGTTATATGATGATGTCATCCACATGGTAAGCCACCTCACTATGCCACATCACCCTCCTTTCCACCTTGGATGCTATAGATGAAAGCCTACACCACCAACTTATGCATACATGTGTGTGGAAGCTTCCTCCACCATCCTTGAAGTTTCCAAATCCACTTTGAAGTCTGATCTTTCTTCCACCTCCTCAAGACCAATATAAATTGGGCTAGATATCAAGTTGAATTTAGATTGGATTTCTTTTCCATAGAGCAGTGGATTTCCAGATGAACCTTTTTACAGTCTTGGGCTTATCTCTGAAGATCTAACAGTTGGATTGGGCTGAAATTTTGTGTGAATAAACTTAAATCATTAGGATATTTGCACCTAAAATTTGAGCTATAAATTGTTTTCCATTTTAGAGTTATACAATGTCAAAGTTGTCCCTAAGAATCTACTCCAAAATAGTGAAATATGAGTTTGGCAAAGATTACAAGTTTAACTCCCTCAAGGATGTGTATACCAACCTATACCTCTATATATAGGGTCCTATTAGCTCATAAAAGTGGGGTTCATGTTCTCTTTCTTCTTATGTTAGGGCGTGACTTATAGCTTCCTTCTCTTCATCTTTTTCTCTTAGAATTAGGTTTATCTTATTATTGATCTTGCTGAATACACTATGAATTTTTCTAGCTAGCTTTCTTTTTCCAATTGTAAGAGGTAATAACCTCTAAACCCTAATTTGATTTATGAGAACTTTTGCCTAATTATTCTATGTAAGATTGTGTGATGACTATGAGTTTATAATTTGATCTTAATTGTCGAATCATGTGTGTTGAATTAAAGTCATGAATTTGATCCTATTTATATGATTTGGATGCTAAGTTGATTGTTTGAGGTAGAAGTTGCTGAATTGATTAATTGGTAGTAGCAAAAACTTATTAGATTTAGATAGAAGTTATCAAATATGATTTGTTTGATTATAAACTTTGGTTTGAATTATATATAGAAGTTATCATGATTTAAATTCGAGATCTTTAGCCAATGTTTGGATTGTTCTTGCATAAGTTTATATTGATTAGAAGTTATGATGTATGAATTTATGTTTGAAGATTAGTTTACTTAGAAGATAAGAAACTTGACATTTGAATTGGTTGATCCATTGTCACACACAAATTACACGTAGATTATCTTTTATGTTCCATGATTGAATTGATTAGGTGTTTATTGGTGAACTCTCTTGCAATTGGAAATTTGTTAAAGTTGACTTCTTTTATCTTTAAAATTCTGAATTCTTCTGAATCCTTTCGCATTAATTTACTTTAAGATTTAGCTTTTTGCTTAGTTAATTTTCCTTAATTTTTCGATCCAAAACCCCCCAAATTTGTGTGAGTGTGTTCTTTGTTCTTTCGTAGCTTCAGGTCTACTTTTTCTTTAATTTATTTATTAGTCTTAAATACTAGGTTAATTTTTCTTTCAATTTAATTGTTTGAATAATTAAAGTAGTATTATTAATAGGTCACATAATTTGCATATTAGAGTGGATTAAATCTCATTATCTTTAAGATTTCCCTTTGTTTTCGAATTTGAACTTAATTGCATCCTTTAGATTAGTTGGTTACACAATAGCACAAGCATCCACATAGCTTTTAGGACTAATTTGTTCATGTAAATTAGCTCTAATATCCAAGTTAAATTTTTGATCTTGTTCTCTCATGATTTGCTGCAACCAAACTTGCTAAAATATAGTTGATTTCAATATGATCTTACTTTAAAATTGCTTTGCTGTGATATACATAGGTCTATTCTTGTTAGATTTCATTGGTTTTATATATAGGAAGTTAGTTTATCATTCATATAGTTTAAATAACTTGTATAGATTGCATTTAGATAGATTATTCTTTTGTTTTAATTATGTCCACTATTGCTTGATTATTAAACATATTGATTTGTTTGAATTGAGTTAAGATTCATAGTTTATAGTTCTCTATGGGAACGATCCCTACTTACCCATACTACTTGGTGCCATTGCCGAGGAACTAACTTTAATTTACTCCTTTCAACCTTATTTATGTGTTTATTAAGCTCTCTTTTATAGGTTACATGTCCAATCCTTTTGATCAATAACTTACTGAAGAAGAAATCGAGCAATTTTACACCAACCAATCTGCCTATGTCGACCAATCACCACTTCAATCCCCTCTCTTTGATCCCTTTATATCAAGTGAATTGGAGGAGAGGACCACTTCATTTAATCCTCTCTTTCGACCTAACTTCGAACAACGCGAATCATCTTCATCGGACGGAGTATACTCTGACGCCAACGCCTCTTCATCATCATCTTCAACTTCATCATTTGAAAATCCCTTTAATATGGCAGTTCAATCTTAACGTTCTTTGAAGGAGCTTGCCGCTCCTAACCTTGATAAACATCCCTTATGTATTAATATGGAGAATGCTAACTTTCAGTTAAAATTTGGTTTTATCCATCTTCTTCCTTGTTTTAATGGTCTTGCAGGTGAAGATCCACATTCACATCTCAAGGAGTTTCACATGGTTTGTAATGGATTGAAACCATATGGCGTGGAGGAGAACCAAGTAAAATTGAAAGCTTTCCCTTTCTCCTTAAAGGGGGATACAAAAGAGTGGCTATTCTCTATCCCTTTTGTTTCTATAACCCAATGGAATGACTTGAAACAGATGTTTTTGGAAAAGTATTTCCTAGCATCTCGTGCTGCTAAAATTAGAGAGGAAATTTGTGGTATAAGACCAGCTCATGGTGAAATGTTTTCCGATTATTGGGAAAGGTTTGAAAAACATTGCATGCAGCGCCCTCATTACCAAGTTCTTGAACAATTGCTCATTCAATACTTTTATGAGAGGCTTACGTGCCAAGATAGGAGTATTATAGATGCAACAAGTGGAGGTGCCTTGGTTGATAAAACTCCTGATATTGCTAGATACTTAATCTCCAATATGGCAGTAAACTCCAAACAATTTGGTACTCGAGGAGAATTTCATGCTAAACGTGTGATTAAGGTAAGTAGCTCTTCCCTTGAGAATAAAGTTGATGAACTAACCTCTCTAATGCGTGCTATGATTAGTGGTAATGTGCAGCAAGTTAAGCTATGTGGTATATGCTCAATGCTGGTCATAGTATTGACATGTGCCCAATATTGCAAGATGACCCAATTGAGTAAGGCAATGCTTTAGGAGGAGGTTTCAATGCAAATTCACAGTGTAAGTATGATCCATATTCAAACACTTATAATCCGGGCTGGAGAGATCATCCCAACCTATGTTATGGAAATTCACAACCACAAGCAAACAATGGAGGAAATCGTCGCTCACATTCTCCAAGTTACCAACATTCTTCTAATTTTTTGCTAAGAAACACCCCTCAAAACTTTTCTTCTTCTTCTTCGAATACTTCTAATGATGATGATTTGAGGGATATTGTGGAAACAATGGCTACTAACACTCTTGCAATGCATTAAAACCTCTTATTTTTTCAATAAAAAATCGAGGCTAGCGTTCAAAATTTAGAGAAGCAAGTCAGACAACTAGCCTCTATGGTGAGTAGGCTAGGGGCATAAAGTTTTGGAAAACTCCCTTCCCAAGCCTTAAATCCAAAGGAATCAGTCCATGCTATTCAATTAAGAAGTGGAAAGTCACTTGGTGAGCAAAAGATGAAAGAAATAACATTAGAGTAGGAAGAGGAACTTCAATGATACTTGGCTCCACTTGATGATGCAAAAATTGAGAGCATTCCCCCCAAAATGCCTCGAAAACTTCTGTCCCTTTAAAAGCTGAGAGTACACACTATGCTCCAAAGGTAGTTCCTAACTCTTTGAATGCCAATTTCAAACTAACTCCACCTTTTCCCTTGAATGCTTCTAATGCTAAAACAAAGAAGGAGGAGAAAGAGAAGGAAATCCTTGATCTGTTCAAGAAAGTGGAAATTAACATTCCATTACTTAATGAAATTAGATAAGTTCCCAAGTATACTAAATTTCTGAAAGAGCTTTGCACAATCAAGAGAGCGTAAAAACTCAAAGGACATGAGATAGTGAGCATGGGAGAGGTAGTTTATGTTATTATGCAAAAGAAGTTACCTATGAAGCAAAAGGATCCATGTGCATTTGCTATCCTATGTGTAATTAGTAATACTATGTTTGAGAAGGCTTTATGTGATTTAGGAGCTTCAATTAGTGTGATGCGAAAATATGTTTATAAATCTTTTATCTTGAGCCTTTGAACAATACTGGTGTTGTCATTCAACTTACTGATCAATCTTATGTGCATCCTCTTGGTATGATAGAAGATGTCTTAGTCAAAATAGGTGAATCACTTATTCCTTGTGATTTTTATATGCTTGACATGGAATTTGATCACTTGCATAAGAGCAACCCTATTTTGTTTGGCAGACCTTTCTTAAAGGCTTCCAAAACTAAGATTGATTGTGAACATCACACATTAACCATGAGATTACGAGATGATGTTGTCGAATTCAATATTAATGATGCTCTTAAATATCCTTATGATCATGTGTACACTATTATGTGTTTAGACCATGTTGATGACCTTGTTAATGATCAGTTAAATTTTGAGTTCAACAATGGTTTAGACTTTGCTCTTTGGTATGGTTTTGATGATGAGAATGCTGTCATACATGTTGATGACGTGGAGTGTGATTTTCGTGACTTTGAATTGCCTACGAAATTTAGGGAATCTGTTTTACCTTTACATATTCTCAAGTCTATTCCTTATGATCTTGCATTCATTAATGTACCTTTTTCTCATGAGAAAATTTTACCATCTATCTTGCGTGCACCCAAGCTTGATTTGAAACCTTTGCCTAATAACTTGAAATATTTGTTTCTTGGGGATGATGAAACTTTACCTATTATTATTGCAAAGAATCTAACAAATATGTAGGAAGAAAACTTGGTGACTGTTCTCAAAGAGCATAAGACAGTAATTGGATGGACTTTAGCTGATATTAAAGGTATTAGTCCTACCATATGTATGCACCACTTACTTTTGGAGGAAAACTCAAAACCGACTAGGGAGATATAAAAGCGGCTCAATCCATCTATAATGGAGGTGGTAAAAATAGAAATCTTGAAACTTTTAGATATAGTGTAATTTATCCCATCACCGACTGTAAGTGGGTGTCACCTATTCATGTGGTTCCAAAGAAAACTGGCATTATTGTGGTAAGAAATTAGGATGTTGAACTTGTGCCTTAAAGGGTGCAAAGTGGCTGGTGCATGTGCATAGATTATAGGAAGTTGAATGTTGCAACACGTAAGGATCATTTTCACTTGCCTTTCATAGATCAGATGTTGGACTGCTTAGCAAGTAAGTCTTTCACTGTTTTCTTGATGGATATAGTAGTTATAATCGGATTGTTATTGATCCTGAAGATTAAGAAAAGACTACCTTCATTTGTCCTTTTGGTACTTATGCATATAGGAGAATGCCATTTGGTTTGTGTAATGCACCTGTTACTTTTCAAAGATGTATGATGAGCATATTTTCTAACTATGTAGAAAGAATCATTGAAGTGTTCATGGATGATTTTACTATTTATGGAGATTCTTTTGATCAATGTTTGGAAAATTTATCTTTGATTTTAAAAAGATGCATGGAAACTAACCTTGACCTGAATTATGAGAAGTGTCACTTTATGATTGAACAAGGGATAATTTTAGGCCATGCTGTGTCTTCACGTAGATTAGAGGTTGGTAAAGCCAAAATAGATGTCATTGTGTCATTACCTTACCCCTCATATGATGCAGGTTTCTATAGATGCTTTATCAAGGATTTCTTGAAGATTACAACACCCCTTTACAAGCTATTGACAAAGGATGCCTATTTTGTCTTTGATGATGCATGCAAGCATGCATTTGATAAGTTGAAAGAAAACCTGACATCTACACCCATCATTCAATCACCCACTTGGGAGCTTCCTTTTGAGATTATGTATGATGCCTTCGATTATGATGTTGGCACTGTTCTTGCCAATGAGTTAGTAAAATGTTGCATGTAATTGCTTATGCTTCTTGTACTTTAGATGATGCTCAATGCAACTAACGTACAACTGAAAAGGAACTTTTTGTTGTTGTGTTTGCTTTTAAAAAGTTTCGATCTTACTTATTTGGCATAAAATTGGTTGTCTTTATTGACCATGAAGCACTTAGGCACTTGATGAAGAAAAAGGAAACTAAATGACACCTTATTCAATGGAACTTGCTCTTATAAGAGTTTGATCTTGAGATTAGGGACAAGAAGGGTGCCGAGAATCATGTTACTAATCATTTGAGTCACTTACATGGTAAAGAGGTTGAGATCGAACCAATCAAAACAAGTTTCCTGGATGAACAGTTGTATGCATTATTTTCTTCTTCTTCCTGAACATAGTATGCTGATTTAGTTAACTTTTTAGTTACTAATAAACTACCCTCAGGTATGACCAAATCCCAAAGAGATAAGTTTCAATCTGATGCTAGATATTATTTTTGGGATAGTCCTTATCTGTGGAAGATTTGTTCTAATCAAGTTATTAGGAGATGTGTACATTAAGATGAATTCAATTCTATACTTATCTTATGTCATACATATTCATGTGGTGGTCATTTTGGTGCTAAACACACAGCTCATAAAATACTTAATTTTGGATTCTTTTGGCCTTCATTGTTTAAAGATGTATATGAAATTTTGCAAGTCTTGTGATAGGTGCCAAAGAGTAGGTAATATTAATAGGAAATATGAAATGCCATAGACTTATATATTGTTTGGTTAAAATTTTGATGCTTGGGGTATTGATTTCGTGGGACCTTTTCCTTCTTCATATAGTTATCTTTATATCTTGCTTGCTTTTGATTATATGTCTAAATGGGTGGAGGAACTTGCTACTAAATCTAATGATGCTAAAATTATTGTCAATTTTGTTAAGACTTACATTTTTAACAGGTATGGCATTCCAAAAGCAGTCATTAGTCATAGAGGCATCCATTTTGGTAATCGATCTTTTGAGGCCTTATTGAAATGATTCCATATAGTTCACTACACTTCCATAGCCTATCATCCTCAAACTAGTGGCCAAGTTGAGCTTTCCAACTGTGAGATCAAGTCTATCTTGGAGAAAACTGTGCAACCTAATAGGAAGGATTGGAGCCCTAGAATAGGTGATTCATTGTGGGCATATAGGACAACTTATAAATCACCTATAGGAATGTCACTCTTTAGGACGGTTTATGGAAAAGCTTGTCATCTCCCTGTAGAACTTGAATAGCAAGCTTGTTGGGCTATTAAGCAATGCAATTTGGATTATTACAGTGTTGGAAACCATAGGAAATTGCAATTACAAGAGTTAGAGGAGATAAGGAATCAAGCTTATGATAATTCACGAATTGCAAAAGAGAGAACCAAGGCTTATCATGATAAGATGATTGGTAGAAAATAAATTTACATTGGACAAAAAGTTCTTCTCTTTCAATCATGTTTAAAATTCTTTCTTGGAAAGCTTTGATCTAGATGGACATGCCCTTTTGTTGTTACTAATGTTTTTCCTTATGGTGCAATTGAAATTTGTAACATAGGTGACAACAAAGTGTTCAAAGTGAATGGTCATAGGATGAAACCTTTTCATGAAGGAGTTGATGCATCTACACTAGAGGAAGTAGCACTTGCAATACCAAGCTATGAGGAGTAAAAGCAATGCAAGACGTCGAGCCAGTGACATTAAACAAAAACGTTTAATGGGAGGTAACCCATCATTCAAAATCAAAACTATTTTCTCTTTTCCTTTTACTTTTATTTTACTTTTTCTTCTTTTCTTGTTTTGAATATTTTGTGTGTTTATCATATATGTATTTATCTTTCCTTTCTTGCTTTTATATCAACATTGAGGACAATGTTATGTTTCAGTGTGGGGGAAAGATTTATATAGTTTTGCATCAAAATTTTTAAGTTTAAAGGGTAGTATAGGTTTTGGCCATATTCTGTTTTATGTTTGATGTTGATATTGCACCTTAATCTTGCTTGAACTTGATGATTTTTACTTGTACTTGCATGTTTTATTCCAAAAACCCATAAAAAATTGAGAAAATCCAAAAATATTTTATGTTTTTGCATAAGTTTGCATCTTAAGTGTTTAGTTTTGTCTTTTAATCTCCCAATAATTGATAAAAGTTCTTATATTGTGCATGAGATTTAGTTGATAATGATTAAGGCATAAAATTGATGAATGTTTTTTTATGTAAGTTTTAAGCTTTCAAGTTTAAGGAATGACCTTAAAACTATGCCATTTTGACTTAATAGATGATTAACCATGTGAGCTTTTAGAACTTCAACATATTTCTTTAATGTGTGTCTTCTTTCAATGGTATAATTCTCTAAAACTTGCTTGATATCATGATAAGACTACATCTTACATGTTTTTCATGAATATGATAAAGGCATTTAGGATTTAACCACTTAACCAAAAAGCCAACCTAAACTATGATATCCAATAGTTAGCCCCTTTGTGCGTACTTATCTTTTCTTCGCTTACCATGTTTAACTTAGCCTTGTTGTTCATTTTTATCTTTCTACCCTCCGGCCAAGGTTAGTAGAGCATGTGATGGAGGACCATCCAAGTTATCCATTGAAGACATCGAAGCAATGGGCCTTGGAGTAGAAAAGGAAGCAGCTGATTAAGAAATCGAAGAAGAAATTGGGCTGAGTTGTTTTATGAAGTTTTAGGCCTTATGGAAACCATTTGGGGACTATAAAGCTTTGGTCCAATCTAATTTAATTGAAGCTCATTCCCAGCCCACTGAAGAGTCTAAGGCTGGCTAAGAGAAGACAACTTGTTCCCAAAAGAGTGACTTATTGGCCAAGTTTCAACTATCTTATCTATCATTAAATTTGCATTGAATAAGAGCTACTTAATGCTCATTTAGTGTCATTTTTAATTAGTTTTTTTCTTTTAATGACAAGTTATTGACAGATGTTATGAGCCATATTAATTATGTTTAAAAGCCATTTAAATTCACAAAGAATGTGTGATCGGACTTCATGTGGTCATCCTCATTCTTCTAGCTTTTGTTTACTTATTTAAGTCAACTTCCCTTTCCATACATAAGATTGGAAAATTAATAAAAGAGTTTCCTTTCAAGTTTTTGCAACTCAAATTTTTTTACTTTTTAATTTTTTTTGGATTCATAGCAAATCAATTTCTATAATCTGGGTTTGATTATTTTCCAAAAACACTCAATTTGTACACACATTTCATTCTACCACCTAGTTTGACCAACCCGTACTAAATCAATCATATCTTCCAAATCACACATCCAAATTGAGTCAAACTTGAACTATTGGAAAATTGACTCACAGTTCTTCAATTCACTTCTTACTGTTTAATCCAGATCGCCCTTATTTTTCCACAAACTTGCCCAAAATACAGCCTATGCACCAAACACCTCCACGACCATCACTTAGCCAAATTCTACCAAACTACTTTAGCGACCTCTTAGCCACTCCACTCACTCCAATATCCTTTAAATGCTATCATTTTGGTATCAGAGACATGGTTCAACCTGCTGTTTCATCTTCCACCACATCATCTTCCACCATGGTTTCTCAAGAGTTGTCCCCTATGCCACAACTTTCTCATGAAGAACTCCTTCACCAAATGGAATTGTTAAGGCTCGAAAATCTTACCCTAAAAGCCAAACAAGAGGCCCATGAGTCTATGGGAGTTAGGGTAACACCTTCTTCTTCTTCCTTTATCCCTAAAAATCTAAGCCAAGACTTAGATGAAGAAAATTTCAGTTTGCCCTTTTCTTCTTCTTCCACCATACAACCAACCACCTATCCGTTCGCCCAACCTCCTCCACAATTTCCTCTAAATGTTTCATCAAACCCATCACAACCGACCACCACATTCCACTTTCCCATAACTAACCGTAGGGGCACCCTTGCGATTCCCTATTAGAAATGTCTCTCAAAACACCCCTCCTCCTAGAGATGAAATTTTTAATTTCAAGATTGAGTTCCCAAAATTTCATGGAAAAATTGAAAGTGATGTTTATCTTGAGTGGGTGTATACAATTGAGAGAACTTTTGAGTTGAAAGAGTTGAGTGAAGAAAATAAGCTGAAGTTAGCGCAATTAAAATTGAGAGGTTATGCATCCCTTTGGTGGGATAATGTTCAAAAGATGACATTGAGAGAGGGTAGATCAGAAATCACAACTTGGTTTAGGATGAAAGAGATGATGGATGAGACATTTTTGCCTCCACATTATAGGCAAAAGATGTTGGACAACATGATGAGTTTGACACAAGGAACAAAATCACTTGAAGAATATACGATGGAGTTTGAGTAGATCATGTTAAAGTGTGATTTAAGAGAAGAAGAAGTTGTTGTCAATGCAACATTTCTCAAAGGCCTCAAAATTGAGATTAGAAACATGGTAAGTCTATATGCTTAGATTCATTTCTATGAGCTTAAGAAGCTTGCCTTGCAATGTGAAACTAACTTGAAATATTTGAACACCAAAAGATCTCTTCCACTATATGCCATTACACCAAATTACAAACCACCCTCATTTCCACCACCAAAACTGACCAATTCCACTCCACCATAAAAATTCACCTCTAGCCAAAATTCAACACTAAACTGACCCTTGCCTTCCCCAAATACTAAATCTCCCAAAACTCAAATGAGATGATTTAAATGCCAAGGATTTAGACACTTCTAATCTAAATGTCCAAATAGAAATATCATGATCATTGAAAAAATTGAAGAAATTAAGAATGAAATGCTTATTTGTGATGAGGCCAAAAATGGTAATGAAGTTTTTGAGTCTTGTGAAAATGTAGAATGTGATGGTGAGTTAGAAGGAGACATGCTTGTGATTCTTATAATGTTGAGTGGAGAAAATAGTGAGAATGATTGGAGAAGAAAGTCTTTGTTTTATTCTAGGTGTTTCTCAAAAGGGAAGTTGTGTGAACTTGTAATAGATAGTGGAGCTTATGAAAATGTTATATCAAATGAAATGGTAGAAAAGTTAGCGTTAAGGACTGAACCTCTTCCAAGTCCTTATAAGTTAACATGGTTACATAATAAGTGTTGGATCCCGTTTCCTAAAACCCAACTCTTGCGAAATCATAACATAATCACTGAACTTATTCCCTCGAAGTCTCCTTAACCAACATCGATTCCT
>JANSVA010061501.1:0-12404 GCA_025504915.1 Erythroxylum reticulatum | reverse complement strand
GATTCATTTAATAGTGCCATTATTGATAGTTAACTACTATCATGATATGAAACTCATCATTCCCTTTAAGTAAACTGCTTTACTTACATAGAGATAAATCGCAACACTACAGTCTAAACCATAATCAAGCGACCAATTTGATTATTCAACTGTGAATCTATTATTTTAGATTCTTATAATATACATGTTTTCCATACATCTCTATGTATATGAATATTACTTACAAAAGAATCTAGGTACCTTATGACTAGATATATAATGCTCATAAAAACCAAACTCCTTTGTTTTAATAATAATAAATATTTTCATTACAAAATTGTAACCGAAGAAGATGAAGTTACATGTAAATACATTTGCTTTCTAGGGCACTATATTTACATAACACCAACAATATGTTGCCCAGTTTCAGTTTAGCAGCTTGTAAATAGGCTACATAATTGCAAGATAATCAAAAGGACATAATTAATCAAATCAAGAAAACTAAGTTCAATAATACCCTTTTATGTAACAAATTGTCAACACAATAGGGAATAACGAAACTCCCTGAATCTTCTATCGAATCCAGTAGTTTTTCTTATAAAAGGGTGAGTTATGCTTTTTCTTCCTTATTCACCCTCATCTCCTCTTCTACTTTCACTTCATTAATAGAGACTTTCATATCTTCTTCAACTTTTATGTTTGTTTGCATATGTTCTTCTTCCTCTCTCTCCTTTAAAGATATGAACATTCAATTCTCCTGAATGAGTTACCCTCCTTTAGATTCTTTAATACCTTATTCATATTAAATTTCACTTCATTAAAAAAATTGGTTTTAACAATAGAAATTACTGATGAAAAGTTAAGGTTTTCTATCAGTAAACAAAGAAAGCAATGAAAATTACCAATGGAACGAGTTGTCAAAGAATCAATCATAGGTAAAAGTTAGCGATAGAACTCATAATACCTTCGCTAATATTAGCAACAGACATGTAATCCCGTCACTAAATTTAGTAATGGAGTTACAAGCTTCCATCGCTAATATTAGCGACAGAAACTCTACGTCTGTCAATAAATTTATCAATAGACAATAAGTGGTTCTGTCGGTAAATTTACTTTTAGTTTTTATTTATTCCATTGGTAAATGTATATATGAAAATTTCAACAACCATTTCTCATTTCCTTCTAGGGTTATATGTTGATAATCTTTTGAATTTTTTCTACATTTAATTTCTCTAAACAGTAAGTTAATTGATAAAATAAAGTAAAAATATCTTAATTGATAACAAAAAATTATTATCTACAACAATAATATCTTGAAAATAAATGTAAATTAAGAATTCTGGCAAACTGAATCTACATTAACTTATCCATCTAAGCTATGTAGTTGGTGAAGGTGGATGCTTTGAATGCGACGATGAGGTGTTGCCCCTCCCTTTTAACTCATCCACATTATTGTGGAGCTAGGCTATGCAGTCCATCAACCTCTTTACTGTTTGTCAAGCTGAACGACTCTTTGATTATTGGATGCTGACTGCCTACTAGATGTAGTTGTACTAGATGCGGAGGATTGCAAATAACATATATTCACAAATAAACTTAAGTTGAACATCCTTCCATGGTAGTCCCTACCACCCACTACATCAAGACATGTCTGACTCTCATCAACAGTTTCAGAGTGTTAAGACTATTGTTGAATGCTTTGTTGTATTTAGTCTTATTAAGAGGCAATGTTTATGTTAACAAGTGATAATTATTAAGAATTAATATTAAATCATAAATTTTACATACATTAAGTTCTCTGCATCAAGTGTTGACAAAGGTCACACCATCATGCTTCTTAGTATGAATGTGTACAAAAGAGCTAATGTAGTGTAGACTTCTTGCCCATAGACTTTTCCTACATTAGAATAAGGTGTTATAAGTGAACTATAATTTACAAAAATTTCAGTAAAGCTTCCTCTATTTTTATGATATTTACCCCCTGTTGAAAAAAAAATACTTAATAACCATATATGGCACCAGAAATTTATGACATTATCATTCTAAATTTCATACATCAAATTACATTGAAATCAAATTTTATACATCAAAGTACAAATGTCAAAATATAAGTGTAAAGTTTAGATACTTACAAGTTGCTCTGCATACTCTTAGTGGGTTATAGATCTTGCGGTGTGTATAGATAGACTCTCCCACTCTGGTCCTCCATGTCTGCTTGTATAATTATGCTCTGAAATGAATATTGCCTTAGGTGATGTGCAATACTGGTGCCAACAACTCCATATATCTTCAGATATATAAGGAGGTTGTATATCATTCTTATGTATCGTAGCAAGAAAGTTTCTATAAATTGTACGAGCTCGTATCTCCTATACTTCATAAATTATAGTATCAAATTTTGAATCCCAAAAAAATACTAAAGTACTTATAACCTACAATATTTATCTAATTAGTGTATAAAATTAGATAAAAATACAAAAGAATATATTTTGTGTACCTAATGCTCCTGATAATAAAAGTCTTTTGTCGCCTGAGAGATATTCTTTGATATATAACCAATCTTCTCCTTGAACTTAGATGACACATTTCTTGAGCACGTTCTAGATTGAACCAACCTAATATATAAGCTATTTTAGATCATTTTCAAATTAAAACCTATAACTTCAATCTAAACCTATGTTGTTATCATTTATTGCAAAAGTTTTTAAATTTCACTTACAAATTGTTGAAAATTGTGATGTAAGTTCTTCCATCAATTCCCTTAGCTCTAGGTAAGAGGTTACCTCCTTCATTTGTAACGTTTACCCCTGATATCTCTATCGGTGTAGGGGTGGTGGATGGTGTAGCAGCTGGTAGGCAAAGTGACTTTACAGGGATTGTAGGTCGGGAAGGTGATGCCTCATCTAAATGTGCAGTAACTGGACATATAGCACCTAATTCTGTCACATCTGCATTAGATAATGCTTCACCTATACTTGTACTAGTGGGTTCAAATGGTGGTAATGTAACCCTTGGTCGCATCATTTTCTGTTTTCTCTTTTGTGGCATATTTTAAACCTGAAATATGTGTTTTATTGAATATTCTAGTAATAAAACAATATATAACAATATATTGTTGATGCAATAATATATTTATTCATATAATATTCTATTACAAACACAAATTAATCGCTATTATGATCAGTTAATTGTAAATTAAAATCATCACCATCTTCTTTTTCTGAAGAATTATAATCAAAATTGGGCTCCTCTTCGGATCTCTCATTGTTCTCATCTTCTCCTGATGAAATTTCAACATATTCATTATTTTTTTCGTTCAAAGGTTCATTCTCATCATACATTACACATGCATTTATTTCATAAACAACTTCCTAAAACGCTTCACTTTCGATTCTCTTATTTTCTCCTTTCCCATGTAATTCAAAAACACTTATAGGTTTTACTTTTCTTAACAAATGGAGATACACTTCGTCAATAGGAAGAAAGTGATTATGTTTGCACTTTTTATATGGACATCTAATCTTTGGGCCGTCTATATACACAGGTTGAGAAAATGCATAGTGAACAAAAGCTTCAACTCCTTTAACAAAATCAGGATTAATGAAACCATCAAGTGTTAATCGTCTATACATCCAAGATCTATCAACATTATTCATTTCTAAAAACATTTATTTAAAAAAGTGATTTTTTAGTTAGTATCCTTCATTTTCCTTAAGTTTACAGAATATTTAATCTTTACTTTACATAACATCCTCTAAGTTTTTATAGGTCTTTGACCATTTCCCCTTTAAAGTGAAACCAACCTATCCTACTATATGAGTTCACAATTAGAAAACTCAATTATTTGTGTTTGAATTAATCACCTAAAAATTCATTTCCAAAGTTTGATTTTAAATAAATGCTAAGGTACGTGGCATTATTTATCCTTATGAATCGAGAAACTAAGTTCTTGCTGTTACTCCTAGGCTCATAAAAGTTTTCATCGATAAGTCTTATGGGAGCTGCATCATGGTTGCCAGCGTATATACCATCCTAGGGGTTTATTACACAAAGAATTATCATGTGAATTATGTGAATTTATTATGTTAATACTAAGTTTGAATTAATTACATTGAAGTTAAAGTCTTTAAGTTGAATGAATCACCTACAAGTTCATTTCCAAAGTTTGATTTTAAATAAGCACTATGGTACGTGACATTATTTACACCTATAAATTGAGAAAGCAAGTTCTCACTGTGACTCGTAGGTTCGTAGAATTTTTCGTCGATACTTATTTAATTCATACATTTACTCATCAATGATTCAAACAAAACCTAAAAATAAATACTTAGACTACTAAAGAAGAACATAAAAACGCATCAATGATTACAAGAATATTTTAAACAAAAACACAAAATCACGACCTCCTTTGCATTCACACAAAACCCAAACACAAATGCTCGTACTATTAAAGCAAAACATATGGTAGACATTAGTTGGATGACTTACCTGGATGGACAGACAACCATAAACTATAAAGAAGATGGATGAGGCTGGACCATTAACAATGCTCTTCAACACAAAATAGGTCTGCGAAAAAGAAAATATTGTATTTAATAATAGTTTTGTATTTATATCTACTGCATACAACGTCGTTGTTGAGAATAAGAGGAAAACTTTGTTTTTCAAAGAACTAAAAATTTATATGAAAATGTGATCTGACTTTCATCGATTTATATATCAAATTGTTAAGAAAAAGTGAGGACCGTAAGAAGGTTAAAAAATCTTCTAATGGATTAGAAATCTAACTCTAAATTAAATTATGGGTGACGTTTAGCAAGAGCAAAGTAATAGATAACATTTTATAAGTATATCACATCTAGTTTTTATTTTTAAAATTAAACCTATGAATATAGAAGAAGCACGTATTCATGAAAGTTAGTTTTTGTTTCCTATAAATGAAGACTTGAACTAATCACAATGGCACATCAAGTCTTTATGTTTCAATTTAAATAATGCCCAAACATAAATACTTAAGACTATTAAACCACACCCTAAAAACTTATCAATCCTTGTTAAAGGCAAAAATAACAATAATTCATATAAAAAGGCACAAAAAAGGCATGCAATGTGAGTAGTACAATAAATAAGAATAATGAGAATAGAAAGAGGGAACCCTCTTAAATTAAAGAGGCTAGTAAGAAGTTATAGGTAGATCAAGTAAAGTTGAGAAACAAAAGATTAAGGAAGATCTCCCTAAGTTTAATATATAGTGAAATAGGGTGGTTAATTATGTCTTGGATCATGAATTATCATCAAAACAAAAAAGAATGGCAACTATATGATGAATGTAGAGGAATTAAATGTTAGGGATTTGGAAAAAGAGATTAAAAGGGAGCCAAATGGTGAAATCAAATAGGACATAGTGGTAAAACCTAAAGGGTTTAACTAACTAAAAATCAAGGCACAAGTAGATGAAACTATAAAGTCCTAAAGAAATGTTTACTTCAACACTTAGACAATTTTGTGTGGAGTGTAGTCGATATGCCTAGAGTAAGGAAGTAATCTTAAGTTATTAGAAGTATTCTTCATTAAATAAGTTGACATTTCATATGAATAGCTAATGTAGTATAGTTAAAAAAAGAAAAAAAATGGAGAAAAAAGAAAACAAAAATGGAGAATACATGTGGACTTTATAAACTTAAAAAGTCATGCTCAAAGAATAATTACCCTTTATTGAATATATATCAATTAATAGATGCTAATTCAGTGCTCCATACTTTAATCTTCATGGATGCCTACTTGTGATCAATTCATATAAGATGAATATAGTAGATAAAGAGAAGACATGATTCGTCACTGACAATGAGATATTGTTATAGAGCCATGCCTTTCAGTACGAAGAAAACGAAGGTTAATTAACGTGGTCTTATATAAGTAACTACAGGAATATGTAATCCTATGTCAACTATATGATATAAAGACAAAAAGGGATGAATATCATTCTACCAAGTTAACGGAATGCTTTATAACCCTAAGAAAATATGACATAAGACTTAACTCTAAAAAATGAACATTATGGGGAAGTGCATAGGAAGGTGAATTCATGAACACCCATAGGAGAATCAAAGTTAATTTATAACAAATATAAGGTTATATTGTCCATGGAAACATTAAAAAACCAAATGAATTTTAGTGGACTGAGGAGTGTTATTTATGTAATAAGTCCATTATTGTTATAAACCCTATGATTAGGAAAATTATTATACATCTATATAGCCTTTTTGGATACTTAACTTAGCTCTGTTTTGATTAGGGAAAAAGGAAACAATTTAAAGGTTATATATTATGTAAGCAAGATAATTTAAATCCAAAATTTGAATTATCTAAAATATGAGAAAGTAGTTTATTCACACCAATAAGGTAAGTACTTCACAAGATAAATGTATCATAAAGACTTGTAAAACGGTTAGTTAATCTTGAAGAGTTTGATGTTAGGTAAATACTAAAAAATTATTTAAAATTCCAAGTCATGGTAAATTTTGGACTTAAAATATTAACACCATTTTAAGAAAATGATGAAACCATTGAGAATGAAAAGCTAACATCGAAAATGTACATAAGTAGGGCCATATCAGATGGAGTTAATATGTAGGAATATATTTGGAATAACAATACAATATATAGTTTCACACTAATGTAAAATATCTAATAATGAGGAGAAGTATAAGGTGTTACCATTTATGTTGTGATTAGCCTATAAATTGTAGATCAAGTCTATAACAATAAGTTTAGACTAATCACATGGTA
This sequence comes from Erythroxylum reticulatum, assembly GCA_025504915.1. Taxonomy (NCBI): domain Eukaryota; kingdom Viridiplantae; phylum Streptophyta; class Magnoliopsida; order Malpighiales; family Erythroxylaceae; genus Erythroxylum; species Erythroxylum reticulatum. The sequence continues at coordinate 5,636 of JANSVA010061501.1, read as the reverse complement.
AAAAAAGTTAAGTAGGAAAAGTATAAACAGAAGTTTGTGTAGCTAAAAGAATACACACATATACACATACACAATATTGAGTCACCTTGATAAAAAATTTCAAGCTAACTATTTATGTACCCATATTAGTAGTAATAGTGGTATTGTGTCAAAAGGAAAATTTTTGTGAGAAATAGACAAAACTAATGCCAAATCAAATAAATCAAGTAGGTATTACTAAGGAAAATGAAACAAATTAGACATATCCATTCAAAAAATATCTATAGGAGGGAAAATTGTTAGATGATTCAAAATAGGTGAAAAAGCCCTTAAAATAGGCTCCATGGTATTTAGTTATATATTTTCAACTTTTCAGGAGATCTTTTACCTTATTATATATAATATTTATTCAAAAAGAGGAACTACGACATATTCTTACATTAACACTTGGAAAAGCATGTAGAGTGCATTTGGGAGGATCATCCTTTGAGCATAAAATTTTAAAACATACATACTTGTGATCTATAATTTGGGATGTTCAACAATTTGGAAAAAAAGAAAAAGAAAAATGTCATAGTTGATTATCCTACATTAAAGAATGTTATCCCCTTCACTCAGTATGAAATGGATGTCTTTGGATCAATTCAAGCTTATATATAACAACTCAAATTCCTCATGGTTTTTTTTCATTACTTTACAATGAGGTGGAAGCCAAACCATTATCCAATATGATAGAAAAATATTTAGAAAGTTGCTTAATATACAGTTATGAAATCCAATTAATAATCACTATAGATAGTGGCATATAATGTATATATCATTTCATCGAACACTTGATACGCTATTGAAAAACAACACTACTTTGTTTCAAAACTACTGATTGTGATGCACTATTCACCAACACAGCCACACAATAACAAACAATGGCTCATTAATAACCAAAATAAATGTCCCTTATAACTCAATCCACACAGAAATCAACATATCCAACATAATCATTCGCATATAAATATTACAAACATAATATAAGAGTAGAAAATGGACAACTAACCTCCATACGAAAAACCAAGCACAATGGAAGCAATAGAAGAATGAATCAAGATTAATAGATGGAAGAAGATGCATGGAGGAGAAAATGAAAGCCACCAAAAAACTAGAGAAGACAACAATGGGGGGCTTTGGGTGCTAAGTTTTTATTAATTTTCAAATGATGTCGTTTTACCATAAATTTTAAAAACACTGTCAACATCGTTTGATTTTACTGACAAAAAATAATCTTTTAGTAAATGTCATAACTCATTTCTCCTACTAAACATTGTCATCTATTTTCCCTACAAATTTTGCACAAATTTGGCTATTATGTTGGGAAATTTTGTAGGCAAAGTTTCGTGAAAAAATTCCATTTACTGACGGATTAGTTTTCTGTTAGGAAATGCCATTTTTCCTGACAAGTTTACCAACAGAGTTGAAGTTTCGTCACTAATTTGCTATAAAATAGTTTTCGTTGCTAGTTTTTCATTAGTAATCTTTAATTTTCTCATAGTGCTTGTTCATCACCAATTCAAAGAATGAGGTTGTCTTCATGGACATCTGCCAAAGCTTTTCCGATGTTCAAAAATTGTATACCAAGATCTAACGAACAATTTTGATCCTCTTCAAAGTCTACCATGACAAAATCCATAAGAATTAAAAACTTATTCACTTTTATAGGCACATCCTCCACCAAGCCCAACGATTTCTTTATTGATTGGTCCACCAAATAAATATGCATAAATGTTGGTTTCATATATCTTACCCCAAATTTCTTAAAAATCGATGAAGTCGTAAGGTTTATACTTGCGCCTAAGTCATATAAACATTTCGAATATCTAAATGACCATCTACACAAGGTATCATAAAGCTCCATGGATCTTTCAACGTTGAGGGCATATGGTTAGTAATTAAGGAGCAACAAGTTTTTGTCATGGCTACTATCTGGTCATCTTCCTAAGTCTGCTTGTCAAATAATGTTTCTTAAAGGAACTTCGTGTACATGGGCCTGCTTTTCAACACTTCCACAAAAGATAAGTAAATTTGCTGTTTCTTTAGCTTTTCCATGAACTTTGCAAATGGTACATCCAATTTATTCGTTTAAAGTCTTTGAGGGAATCGTATTTTTGGTGAGTAAGGTGGAGGAGTATAGGGAGGGTCCTCATTCTTTTCTTTATCCTTTTTCTTTTTCTCTTGGTCTTCTACAAGGTAGGTCTTAGTTTATCTTTCCACTGGTTCTTCAAGCTCTTTCCCACTCCTAAATGTGATAGCCTTACATTGCTCTCTTAGATTTACTTCCATGTTGCTTAGAAAGTTTTCTGAACTTCTCTTCCACAATTCGTTGGAAAGCTAGCCCATCGAAACCTCTAGGTTGTGAATAAAAGATGCATGATCTTCTGTTACTTGCTTAAACTTCCCTTCCAAACTCTTCTGAGCCTCATCATGCTTGTGAACTTGTTGAAATCCTATTAGGTCTTGATTTTTCATCTGAGTCCTTACTTTGTTCAAATAAGGATGATTACTTCCCTAACCAAATTGTGCTTTATTGAAGTTGAATTGCTCCACATTGTTAAATTCCATTAGGAAGCAATCAGTTTTGATATGACTCTCTCATCCATATAAGTCGCATCCTTATTGAGTTGCTTTGAATGGAGAGCAAGAGGCAATTGTTAGGCTATTCATTTCCTTAGTGAGGTTATCAATTTTAGCCTGCAATGTCGTCACTAAATCTACCACAATCATTCCTTTTAAATTCGAGAAGGTTGACTGCTGTCTACTTTATTCCAATGTACAAAAATAACTATTGTTTGCCATCTCTCCAAACAAATTGTGTGTCTTTTGCACTAATGGTCATGAAATCCCTCAATTAGAGGCATTAGACCTTGACCTTATGAAGTCCATCAGTGTACTTCGCTCACCATGATGTATTTCATCCACCATTGTTCTTCCTATTTCTTATTGGCGTTTAACTTATTAGGTTCCTCATTGTTGCCTTATAATGTCCAAATTGATATGTCTTCTACTTTATGCCCAAAGTCTCTTTTCTTTCTTCTTCCATTTTTTTAATTTCGTGTGATTAGGTACCATAATCACAAGAAAGGGTAATAATTCGTTAAAACAAAGGAATTTAAAAAGTCCTAAACTAATTCCCTAGCAATGGTACCAAAAACTTCCTGAGCAATTTTTAATCTTATAAAACTCTCAATACTCCTCAAGCATATGGTTTGTAGAGTAGTATACGAGGTGTTGATCTTGTGAAGAATTAGTAAACTAATCAAATCCTACTTGAACTTTGAGTAACTCTCGTGTTCATACAACTGCAGGGACACAATTCCTTAAACTAAAAGAATTCAACTAATCTTAAATAATTCCATGGAAACGACACCAAAAATTGTTAAGCAAGTTTTACTTCTAATAAAACCCCTAATATCTGCAAGTATACGAATCATAAACTTGTAGTATTAAAGGTGTCAATCCCACGAGGAAATAGTTAGAACTAAGCTATTGTGATATGAATTGAATGAAAATAAAATTTTAGAAATCTAAAACAATTAAATGAAACTAAGCAAATAATCAAATAACAAATGAGCTACCATAAATATATGAGGAATATCAAAGCTGAAGCTTAGGATTCATTCCATCATTATTTTGCTCCTTAACCACTACTGATTCAATTTGATGTCGATTTTAAATTTTTGAAGGGTTGATTACTCTCTCTCTAGACCTAATCATTAACCTTAATTGATTACAAAATTCCATATTTTGCAACCTCTCAATTCACAAAATCTACTTAACGTTTTCAACTAGTTCTTAAGTGATCTATCAAATAATTGGGTGGTCACATAAGATCTCTCTTTCTATGATTACCAATTTGATATTTATAAGACTTATTAGGTCACCAACTGTCGTTACCTAACCTAATCGGATTACTTTCGACTCAGTCTCTCAATTTATTATCGAAGTATTAGCACATCCAAACATCACAACACCAGAAAATTGAATTGAAATCAACAACAATTAAGTCACAAAACAACTCAAGAACAAATCCAAATCTGAAAATTATAGCGTCCTAAACGTGAATAACATATTCAAATCCTAGTTACACATCAAGTTTAATGAAATAAACCAAGGTAAAAAAGAAAGAACTTGACTCAAACTCAAACTTGAAATGTGGAATTTCTAGATCACTCTTCTTGCTCTCTCACATTGGAAGATGATGGATACTCTTTTTTGATTTTTTATTCTTTTAAATAGTTCGTGAGACTTATAGGGTTCTTTATAGGGTTTACCCACTTAATTTGGTTCCAAAAATAGCCGCAAAATGTTAAAATTACAAAAAGAGTCGCGTGTTGGAAAAGTCAAAATTTGCTAAGATTACTGTCTGTGCTATCTGTCACAATCGTGATCTACTTGCATACTTCCAATTTTTCTCTTTTCTTCAATGTCCTATTTCTATGAACTCAAACACACATCACACACCTCTTGATACATAAAATTAAGATCCAAATAATGCTCAAAACCATATAAACTTGTAGAACATAAAGAAACACTAATAATAACATAATTATAAGCCTATATACATGATAATCATCTAAGAAATACTCAAAAGCACACTTAAACATCTATGAAAACATAGTAGAATTTAAACCCATCACTAAACCCATCAGAGGAGCCTAAAGTAGGTTCAACCCCCCATTATGGAAATAGCAAAGAAGGAAGTATTAAAGTGGTTAGATATAGGCATAATGTACCCTACTTTAGATTATAAATGGGTAAGCCTTATAAATGTAGTACCTAAGAAAAAATACATAACTGTAGTAGAGAATAGCCAAGGTGAAGTTATTCCTATTAGGATATCAAATGGGTGGAGAGTGTGTATTGATTATCAAAAACTCAACCAAGCCACCAGAAAAGATCATTACCCTTTACCCTTTATTAATCAAATGCTAGAACAACTAGAGGAACAATCTTAGTTTTCCTTTTTAAACGGCTACTCAAGGCATACACAGGTTGTTGTATCATCTGAAGATTAAGATAAAAGCACATTTACAATACCCTTTTAGTACATTTGCATTTAGGTGAATGTCATTTATACTTTGTAATGCTCTAGGTACTTTTCAAAAATGCATGATGAACATTTTTTCTAATTTAATCAAGCTAAAATGGAAAATTTTATGGATGACTATACTGTGGTTGGTGATTTTTTTTAAATTTATGTCTCCTTAATCTTTATATTATTTTGTAAAGTTGTATTGTTAATGAACATTTTATATTGATTTTAGATACATAATTTGCTAAACTCTTGTCCATTTAATATTTAAATTGCATTAACTAAAATTTATTTGTTTTAATTTTAGGCACATATTGAATTTGGAAGGTTCAAAAGCATCAAGCAAGAAAAGCTCTAGAAAATGTTAACGAGTGCATGTTTTTGCATGCAAGAATGCGATTTAATGGACAAGATGGCCAAGACAAAATGACAACTGTTGGAGTTATGTAAACATAGTGCCTTGGAAAGCAAGTGTATTTATATGTAACTTCATCTTCTTTAGTTATAGTTTTGTAATGAAAATATTTATTATTAATAAAATAAAAGAGTTTGGTTTTATTTGTGTGAGCGTTATATA
>JANSVA010061490.1:0-12404 GCA_025504915.1 Erythroxylum reticulatum | reverse complement strand
TCAAAAATGCCCCAGCTGCAAACAATGGAGAAGAAAGTTGTCTTTCCCTTCTCTCATTAATGATTGAGAGATATGGTATATATAAAGAAGGTCTTTTTTTTTATATTAGCCTTGATTGCTTCTGTTGCTCTCTCCATAGCATCAAAAATATAACTCATTGTTGGCTTTTCTTCACCGTCAACCAATTGAAGAACCCTCATCAAAGGCTCACAAACTTGGATAACAAATTGACATTTCGACCAAAATTCTCTATCTTCTAGTATAATACTACAAACCTCCATTCCAGCATTAGACCTAGCATGCTGAGATGTAACCTACTTATCACTTGTAAATATTTGCCTTAACTCTTTCTTCATCGAAACAAAAGATTGAAGTGATAAGAAATTTGTTGTAAATCTTGTCACAGCAGGGCGACACAAATTCCTATCATTGGTAAATTCCCTTCTCATCAAATTCAAAACCCATGCATGATTATAAATGAAATTTATCACCTTTTTAGCCTTCTGCATAGTCTCATCAATAACAAGAAAATACCTAGGATCTCCTGTATTCTCTAGCATTAAGTCAATACAATATGCAACACAAGGAGTCCAAAAAAAATTATAGGCATTCTGCAACCTTTTCCCTGCCGCTTTATAAGTGAAATCATTGTCAGTAATAAACTAAACAATGTTTTCCAGCCCTATTTCATTCACAACTTCATCAAATATCCCAAACAAAGTCTCAACATTTCTAATAAGGCCAGATGCATCAATAGATTTCAAAAACATAGAGCCATTTGAAGAATAAACCAAAAAAATTATAATAGGCTCTTGTCTCCTATTTATCTAACCATCACACATAATTGAACATCTATAAGTACCCTAACTCACTCTTTTTTCAGGTAAATAAGTTCTAATTTCAAAAATAACACAACTCAAAAGTTTACCTCTTAAGTCATCAATCGATCGTCTTTTATATCCTGAACCATAAGAGGCTATTGCATCTATCATAGGTTGATAATAATAAGACTGAAAAGCATTGAACGATGAACTTGTATCATACCACCATCTAGCTACTTCCATATCGACATTGTGAGTCGCATCTCTTGATTGCATTGCACTATGAATTGAAGGTTGGACTCCAAGAGCTTTTCGTGGTGTAAAGAAACTAGCCACCTGCCTTCTTCTATTCCTCCCATTAGATTCTTCATGATCCTGAGATGGAACACTACCAGTACTAGCACCACTACCACTTCCACCTTCATCATTTCCATAATCACCATGGACACTAGAAAACGAACTTCCACTACTAATTTCAAAATTCAATGTTTCCCTTCTATCTTTCTTAAAGTGATATTCATCAAGCAATGTTTTTATCTGCCACTTCACATCATGACTTACTTTTTTACATGCTTCCACATCTCCTTTAACCCAGCTAAATGCCTTTTTAATCGGGTAATTCCTCCGCCTCTCAAATGCTTATTACAAAACAAGCAAATGGTACAATTCTTTTGATCGGGAACCATATCAGCGTGAGTCCAAGCTAGATCACTGTATCTTCCTGAAGTAGGTTAATCGGAAGTATTTGAACTTCCTTCCATTTATCTGTACACAAAAACAAATAACACATAATTTTAGTACACAATGACAATATGCATATCCATCTTATATAATATAAGTCATTTTGTATAAGTCAAAAGCTAAAAATTCAAAACATTCAACATATATAATAAGTAACACAAAGCATACTCCAACAATTTTCAATTTCAACAATTACAAAACAATCATAATGTCATTTCCATTTCCTTCCATTTCCAACAATTTCCAATTACAAAACATTCATTATTGTTTTTCCGTTCCTAAAAATTTCCAACAATTTTCAATTCCAACAATCACAAAATATTCATTATTATATTTCCGTTCCTAACAATTTCTAACAATTTCCAATTCCAACAATCACAAAACATTCATTATTGTATTTCCTTTCCTAATAATTTCCAATTCCAACAATCACAGAACATTCATTATTGTATTTCATTTCTAAAAATTTCCAATTCCAACAATCACAGAACATTCATTATTGTATTTCCATTTCTAACAATTTCCAATTCCAACAATCACAGAACATTCATTATTGTATTTCCATTCCTAACAATTTCCAATTACAACAATTACAAAACATTCATTATTGTATTTCCATTCCTAACAATTTCCAATTCCAACAATCACAAAGCATTCATTATTGTATTTCTATTCCTAAAAATTTCTAACAATTTCCAATTTTAACAATCACAAAACATTCATTATTGTATTTTCATTCCTAACAATTTCCAATTCCAACAATCACAAAACATTCATAATTCCTTTTCCATTCCAACAATAACTAAGACTTTCCAATCCCAACAATGACAAAACATTCATAATTTCATTACCAATTCCAACAATCGAAAAACAATCATGATTCTATTACCAATTTCAACAATTTCCAACAATCACAAAACAATCATGATTCATGATTCCAACAAATTCCAATTACAACTATCACAAAACATACATCAACAAATTCCATTTCTAATAAGTTTCCATTTCCAATAAGTTCTAATTTCCAACAATCACAAAACATAAATCAACAATTTCCATTTTTTATCAATTTCTAACAATTTCCAATTTCACATAATCACAAAGCATACATCAACAATTTCCATTTTTATCAATTTCTAACAATTTCCAATTTCCAACAATCACAAAACATACATCAATAATTTCCATTTTTATCAATTTCCAATAATTCCAATTTCACTTAATCACAAAACATACATCAACAATTTCTATTTTTATTAATTTCTAACAATTTCCAATTTCAAACAATCACAAAACATACATCAACAATTTCTAATTTTATCAATTTCCAATAATTTCCAATACAATTTCCAACAATTTACAATTTCACACAATCACAAAACATACATCAACAATTTCCATTTTTATCAATTTCTAACAATTTCCAATTTCCAACAATCACAAAACAAACATTAACAATTTCCATTTTTATCAATTTCCAGCAATTTTCAATTTAACACAATCACAAAACATACATCAACAATTTCCATTTTTATCAATTTCTAACAATTTCCAATTTTCAACAATCACAAAACATACATCAACAATTTCCATTTTTATCAATTTCTAACAAGTTCCAATTTCACACAATCACAAAACATACATTAATAATTCCATTTTTATCAATTTCCAATTTCCAACAATCACAAAATGTACATCACCAATTTTCATTTTTATCAATTTCCATTAAATTCCAATTACAACAATCACAAAACGTACATCAACCTCAAAACATATATCAACAATTTCCATTTCTATTAATTTCTAATAAATTCCAATTACATCTTAAATTCCAATTACATCTATCACAAAACATACATCAACAAGTTCCAATTTCCAACAATCACAAAACATACATGAACAATTTTCATTTTTATCAATTTCCAATAATTTTCAATTTCCCACAATGACAAAACATACATCAATAATTTCCATTTTTTTCAATTTCTAACAATTTCTAATTTCCAACTATCACAAAACATACATCATCTATAGTTTCATTTTATTATAAAACCAATATTTAATTTGACAAAAACCATGTGAGAATATAAACATTATATATATGTTATTTATGGTATCATAATTTTCAAATTAAGAGTTACAAAATTTTCAATTTGATTCTAAGGATCTTAACTCTTAACAATAACTCTTTTGTATTGCCAACCGAAGTACTAAACCAATGCAAGTTCAATTTCTATATTTGTTGATTTAAAAAGGATTTTTCATTATATTCTAATTTTATGTCTAAAATTGCAATTTTTTTGGTCAACTTTCAATGTAAACATGTTTCATTATATTCTAAATTTATGTCCTTATTTTATAATTTGCAACTTCATCTTGACCAAACCAAATTCCAAACTGAACGTTCATGAACCAAAGCAACACAAATGACATTTATTTATTTCAGATACACAAAACACAACCAATTCAATTCAATATTCAAAATTTCAAATCACATTCCAACTCCAACCAAATAATTTCATACACAAACACAACCAATCACGCAACTCCAACCAAATAATTTCAGATCACATCCCAGTTCCCAGATCGTGCAACAACACAAAAAACACCATCCAACACTCTAATCAACACAAATAATTAAGCATGAAATTTTCAAAATCAGAAAAATTCAAAAAACCAACATTGGGTCTTCAGGTTTTGTCATGGGTTAGAGTCTCGACGCGTCTTCTGTGGCTTCAAATTCATCTCTGGTGGCTTCGGTGGGGTGTAGCGGTGCTGCGGTGCAGTGGCTTTGGGTGGATAAGGTAGTGGTGTCTTCGATTCTGTGTGGAGGAACGACGAAGCATCTTCTTCAACCGATGCCAAGGGAGGCCAAACGAAGAAGGCGAGGGTTAGAGCAGTGCAGCAGTGGTTAGACGTGACGGCGACGGTGAGAAGAGAAGAGCCAGGCGGCAATGCAAGGCGAACACAAAGGAGGAGGCGACACAGAGATGAGAGAAGAATAGAAGAGTGTCTGCTGAAAAAGTTGGTGGTTGGGGATTTAGGGTTAAAAATTTTTGAAATTTGCAAATAGTTCCCTGGAGTTTTGGAAGTTTACGGTACCGGATGGTACCGAATGAAAACTACCAGTACCGACTGGTATTTTAGGCCGGTATCAATGGTTGCTTGCACCATTTCATTTCTAGATTGGTACGGTACATTCCGGCCGGTACTGGAACGGTACAGTATTCAAAAGCATGAATTAAATTAAATTAATTATAATCATTATATTAATAACTAATTTTAAATTAATTAAATAACATATATTTAATTGAGTTTAAAATTTATTATAAAAAAGAAAACAAAAACCAAAACTAACTTTTCTGATTTTTATAATTTATAAAAACTGAAAGAAACTAAACCCATATAAATAAAAAATGTAAGCAAATAATTTAAAAATAAAAACCAAAAATTAAAAATAAAAACAATAAGCCCCTAGGACTAGAAAACACTTGGAACTATTAGGCTATATTTGGTTGGAGGTTTATTAAAGGAATGGAATGTAATGTAATATTATTCCATCGTTTAGTAGGAGGGTTTATAATAAAATTGAATGGAATGAGATGGAAGATGAGAGTTTCATATTATATCTTATTCCATCCAAACAGTAAAAATGAAAAACCTCCAAATTGAGGAGTTTATGATAGAATGTAAAATGATAAACAACTTTATACTATATTATATTATAAACCCTATATCCAAATAACATTTCATTATAATACATTATGAACCCTTCCATCCCTCACTACAAGAAAATTACCAATTACCGATGGACAATTACTGATGGAAATAATACCGTTGAAAATTAGTGATGAAAAATCACATTTCATCAATGAAATTGTCGTAATATATGGTATTTTGCGATGGACAAAATATCCATCGATAAAGATGGATGGGAAACCATCTCGCTAATTTTTGTGATAGAATATAGTGACAGAATAGGAATCATCATTAGTAAAAGAGATGCGAATGATAGGTGGCAAAATAAACGTCATCTTTTGCTAATGAAAGTGTATTCCGTCGGTAAATTTAAGAGTTAAACATCGTCGTTTGCTTCAACTACAACGTATTTTATAAAACATAAATGAATCGAGATGTACCGACAAAACTAGATTCTGTTGGTGATTTACCGATGGAAAGGTTATTCCATTGGTAAATTTAAAATTTAAATGCTGCTCTTAGCTTCGTCTTTAATATTTTTGATAAATAAAAAATGACGTCCTTTTCATTAAATGTTTGTTGCTTACCCACGAAACCCCCCCTCATTCATTGATGTTCATTTTCTCCTTTCTTTCTTTTTCTCTATTGCTGCCGGTTATCTGTCGCTGTGTACAATCTTTGGTCCCCTTCTCGCCGTCCATCTTCTTCCTTCTGCATCCATCTTCTTCCTTTGGGTGCTTCAATTCCCTTCTGTGCTTTCGTTCTAGATCTTCATCGTGCTTCGGTTCCCTTCATCCTTCCTATGCTTTTGTTCCCTTCTTCCTTCTGCATTTTCATTTATTCATCGATTGATATAAGTGGGTTTTGTGTTATACTGAGTTTTGTGTACTGCTTTCATCATTTCCAAATTGTGTTTGTGGTTTGATGGTGTGGGTAATTATCGGTCTTGAATGAAAGTGTATCAGCTAAGGCCTCTTAAAATTGTTTTAATGGAACTTATCAATTCAGCTAAAAAATTATTAAACATAACAATTATTTTACAAATGGTTTTAACATTTGCAAAATGAACTATTATAGGAGAGTGATATGAGAAGCTTTTATTAGGAAAGATGGCTTTTGGTGTGGGGAACTGCTTGGAACTATTCTAGATTAATTAGGTTACATTCTAGCTTCTTCCATAAGAATAAATTCTCTACTTGTTTGTTTTGTTTCTCTATATGTAAAAGTTTCCCTTATATGGAAAATCAGTGACTTGTATATCATTTAAACAATTCCTCAAGTCTTGACATTATGTCGGGATGAGTTATTCCCTTTAGCTTCATCTGGATTCATGGTTAAATTGAAATCCCTCATAAAGAGCTAGGGTGCTTTCATATTCAAAGATATCTCTTTAAGCTTTGACCATAGAGTAGTTCTTTAAAAGGTGTAGTTGCAAGCATAAATGATGGAGATGCTCACAGTGAGATTCAATTCCTTGCAAATGAACCTCAAGTGAATTATCTTATTTGTAACTAAGGAATCAAGTATTTTGATTTTTTTCTTTAATGAAGAGCACTAAGATTCTGCCATTAGAATGAGGAATGTAATTGTTAATTAGATTTTAATAGTTTGGCAAATAACTGAGTATATTACACTTGATTCCAAAATACCTATAAGATAAAACTTATTTTCCAAAATGGACTCTTTAAGAATGAGCTTTTTGGAAAGGGAATTTAATTCCATCACATTCTATGCAATGACTATCATATGTTTTAAATAGAAGAAGAAGTCTTCTTATTTCTATTTGAATTTTTTCTGCTTATAGATTTGAATTCATCATTATGCATTAAGACTGAAGAAGAGTATATAATCTTTTCTATATAACCTTGACCATATCTCACACTAGATCAAAGCTTTCATTTAACCTCAGAATTGGAATCTCTTTTGGATGATCTCCTATGGCCTCAACTACTACCCATATCTTGGCAGAGTTTATCCTATTTGTTTTAACAGTTGCTTCATCTGTTAAACAAAACTAGTTATATGGCTTAGTCTTGTAGTCATTCAGTACTCAACTGAACTCTATGAATACACCTCCAAATAGTTATTTAAAGTGTTTAATGTCTTTAATATTGATTATAAACCACTAGTTCTGGACTAGGACTGACTTCTTTTGAACATGCCATAGTCCTTACTTTAACACTTTCTTAACCAAAAAAGGACTAGAAAATATATCTTTATTATTTACAAGAATGACTTTGATTCCATATTTTTTTCTAATTGGTAAGTATCCAAGACTTTATAACTGGAAAAGAAACACTCTTGTGCATGAAATATCCAATAAGAGTAGCATTCCACCTTTGAACTCCAACTTTTTGCATATTAATTGAAGGGCCACCACATGATGCTCTACACTTTTGACAGGGGGATAATAGTTGAGCTTAGAAAGTTGAAGTTGCCTATAACTTATAAGCCAACTTATTTTAACTAGGGCATGGTAACTTCGAAACTTGTCAGCTTATTCTTTGTTCTTATTTTCTAAAAAATGTTCTTGCGAATCCTGTCATGCAAACAATTAATATATTTTGCCCTTTTTCATCATCATTATTGAAAGAATGATTGAATGAAATAAGAGTCAAATCCAGTAGACTAATAGGATTAGAGCCATACAAGACTTTTAATGGACTTTTACTTATGGTTTTGCTTTGAAACTAATTGTAGGCCTTTACTTAGGGTAATTAAAGATCCTATTATTTAATGTTCCCTTTTATTAAGACTCTTAATAAACTCAAACTTCAGTTAAAATTCTCGGATTTTGGATGGTGTGAGGAACTAAATTAAAGAGTAGTTCTGAGCTTCCTTTAAAGAGTTAACCAAAAATGACTCATAAAATTTATATTACAGTATGATGTAAAGTCCTCATAATACATGTTATTAGACGATCTCTATGAAATAAAGTCCTCATAATAGAAATAAAGATCTCTATTAATAACAATTGCATCCGATAGTGTGCAATAGTAGTGTAATTATTTAAGACTTAGTTGAGTACAAGAATGAGAGATTTTTTATAGTTGAATTAAGTTACAGTGGATATGCATGTTAAACTAGAAAAGTAGATAGCAAAATATATAAGAAATAGCCATTTCCATATAGATATAGTGCATTCCCTCCATATGTGTAAGTGGCCTAGGTTTCTTAAATGTTCAATGTTAGACTACTTTGTTTATGTTATAATATCATAAAGATTTATGTTTTCCACATTGTAACTTATAGTATGGAACAAGAGTTGGGTCTTGTATAGGATAGATTTGTAATTCTACTAGCTAAGATCTTATTAATAATTTCTTGGTTGTAGGAACTCATTTGTTGGCGGTATTTCTATTTTCAAGGAGATTGATGAGAATCTTCAATAGGTATTCATTTTTGACATTCATTTCCTTTGCTTATTGACAATGTCAACAATGATTTTCCAAACATTTTAATTGAATTTGCATCTACTTCTATATTTTGCAGTGTAGTCATTTTGCATCTTCTTACTTCATTAAAAAGAGAATTTTTATCATCCTTTTTATGTTTTAAAAGGCAAATGACTAGATTTTCTTGCATGACAAAACTTCTAAACATGAATTTATATCAATTTGTGTACTGCTTTGAAATTCATTGTCTTCTTTGCCTTATTTTGGTTATCTTCTTTGGCCATCAACTCACTCTAGCTTCGTTATCTTCTTCCTTCACATGCTTCAGTGACTTCTTTTGCGTGTCGATTGAGGTAAGTGAGTTTTGTTATTTACTAGGTTTTTGTGTACTTGGTTTAATTTAAGTATTTGTTTGTAGTTTGAACCTCCCATTTGAACTTCCTGCATTAATAATGTAAATGGCCTGCCCCAACCGAAACTTATTTGTAGTATGAACTTCATTTTATCAATGAATTAATATAGGATGGGTTTGACTTATAGTTCCAAATATGTAAATTTTTTCAATGGGTTATTTCATTAATGCTCTCTGAAATGATTAGGTTCTCTTTACTTTTATGTGTGAATCTTTACACGCATCTTTTTTAATATAATAATAATTTTCTTCTAAACATATTAGATAATTTGTATACGTTACAATAATTTATTAATCAAAGTATTTATATTTTTATCGTTACTTATTATATTTGTTACTAGTACATAATTAATTTAGGTTAAATATCAAACTTCTAAATTAATTTTAAATTTCAATAACAATATCTAAACCATTCAATTAAAAATTCCAACTTTATAAAATTAAGTAATTCATTTTAATTTCCCGTACCAATCAAGCAAACTAAGAATTTTCCCTTTCACATCCTTAAGCGAGTCTTTGAATTCTCTTCTAACATATATGATTACAAACAAAAAATAGATCTTCAATTAATAAATAATTTTGATCTTAACCTATAAACCTTCACCCATAACCTGTGATGTAGCTCCCATGAGGCTTATCGGTGAAAAATACCATAAGCCTGGGAGTCACAACGAAAACTTGTTTTCTTGATTTACAAGTGTAAACTTTGGTGATTAATTCAGTTGGTTAATATTTAGGGGATGTAATGTAAAGTTTAGATGTTCTGTAAACTTTGGAAAACATGAAAGATGCTTATGGAATCATTGTTTAAAATTAATAGTTTTGTAGATATGAGTAATGTTGATAGATCATAGATGTATAGACGATTAACACCTGATGGTTTCATTAATCCTGAGTTTGTTGAGGGAGTTGAAGCTTTTATTCATTATGCATATTCTTAACCTGCCTATATGGATGGCCCAAAGATTAGATGTCCATGTAAAAAGTGCAAACACATTCGTTTCCTTCCTATTGATGAAGTTAATGGGCATTTGCTAAGAAAAGGGTTTGTCCCTAATTATTTTGAGTGGACACAATACGGGGAACCATTGATTTGTAGAACCCTAAGGGGTAATCAAGTACAATCATCTGTGAACTTAAATGAGTTTGAAGTGGGGATTGGATTTGGAATAAATAATGTAAATGAAAATGAAAATCCTTACATGCAAATGGTTTATGATGTAGCCGGTTATACATTTTAGGAAAATATAGAAAATCTTGAGGAAGAACCAAACCCACATGCAAGACAGTTTTTTAAGTTACTACACTCAGCTGACCAAGAATTATGGCCAAATTGTGAGACAATGACTTGATTGTCTTCAATTGCTCAAATATTGAATATAAAGTCTGAAGGGCATATTTTTTATCATAGTTTTCATAAAATTTTTGAATGGTATAATGAATCATTGCCTCCTTATCATACAATGGTTGATAGTTTTTACAATATGAAGAAACTTATTAGGGGTCTTAGTTTACCTATTGAAAAGATTGATTGTTGCAAATTAGGATGTATGTTGTATTGAGGAGATGATGTGGAATTATAATAATGTAAATTTTGTGGTCAATCTAGATTTAAGCCTAGAAAGCATTATATGAAACAAAAATTAGTACCTTAGAAGTGGATGTATTATTTCCCCTAACTTTGAGACTTCGAAGACTATATGCTTTTGATGTTACTGTATCTCACATGAGATGGCATAATGAACACAAACAGGAAGATGGAATAATCAACCATCCATCAGATGCACTGGCATGAAAACATTTCAATGACACTCATTATGACTTTGCAGCTGAAAGTCGAAATGTTAGGTTGGGATTGTTGACAAATGGATTCCATCTTTCTAGTCAATCTGGCCAGCAATATTCATCACTGCCAATCATAATTACTCCTTCTAATTTGCCTCCATGGATGTGTATGAAAGAGGCATATATGTTCTTGAAAGTGATTATGGTAGGGCCTACGAATCCAAAGAATAAAATTGATGTATTCTTATAACCATTCATATCTGAATTGTAGCATCTTTGGGAATATGGTGTTGAGACATATAATGTGTCTCTGAAACAAAATTTTATGTTGAGAGCGACTTTGATGTGGACCATTAGTGAATTTTCAGCATATGTCATGTTGTCTAGATGAAGCACAGTAGGAAAATTGACTTGTCCTTATTATGGCAATGATGCATTGACTTGTCCTTATTATGGCAATGATGCATTGACTTGTCCTTATTATGGCAATGATGCATTGACTTGACCTTATTATGGCAATGATGCGTTTTTTCTTCCAAATGGGGGCAAAACATGTTAGTTTAACAATCACAGGAAACTTCTTCCTCCAGATCATCCATTTAGACGTAATAAATAAAAGTTCATTAAAAATAAGATGGTAAAAACACCTCCTCCCCCGGCATAAATCTAGTGAAGAGATTTTATAGGAGTTTGAGAAATTAGGCTTGATAAAAGTTGCAGAGTTTAAAGCTGATGAAGTTAATATAGGCATTAGTAAAAACTTTAGTTGGAGAAAACAAAGCATCTTTTGGGATTTTCCATATTGGAAAACTAATTTGATACGTCATAATCTAGACGTGATGCATATTGAAAAAATATTATTGACAATTTGTTCAATACCATAATGAACATTGAAGGGAGGAAAAAAGACAATGCAAAATCATGAGCTGATTTGTAACTTTTTTATAGAAGGAATGTGCTATATAAAGATCTTCGCATAGGTAAATATCCGAAAGCTTGTTACACTTTGGACAAAAAACATAAGGAAATATTATGTGAATGGTTGAAAAGTCTAAAGTTTCTCAATGATTATGTTTTAAATTTGGCTAGGTGTGAGGACATGAGGAAGTACAAATTATTTGGAATGAAAAGTCATGATTGTCATGTGTTTATGCAAAGTTTAGTTTCAATTGCATTTTGGAAGTTGCTACCGAATAAGGTTTAGCAAGTAATAACATAATTAAGTTTGTTTTTCAAAAGTTAAAGATCATTTGAAATCAACTTGGCTGAAATGGAAAAACTAGAAAGGGAAATTCCAGTAATTTTGTGCAAGTTAGAAGAGATTTTTCCTCCAGGCTTCTTTAACTGTATGGAGCATCTACTTGTGCATTTAGCACACGAGGAAAAACTAGCCGATCTAGTTCAATATCAATGGATGTATCCATTTGAGAGGTAATTCATAAAAAATGATTATAATTGAAGTAATAACATGTTTTAACAACTAAATTGTAATAACCTTATTTGCTAATATAGGTATTTGCATCACTTAAAGAAAAATGTCAAAGATAAGGC
>JANSVA010061402.1:0-12408 GCA_025504915.1 Erythroxylum reticulatum | reverse complement strand
TATGAATTTGTGAAGTTTGGATGTGGTTTAGGGTGAATTTATGGGGCAGAAACTTTGATTGAGATTTTGACCCTGTTGGAGGTTGAATTTGCTTTTAAGTTCTTCATTAAAGTTGTATATTGTGTTTTGATCTTTCCATTGACATAACGCATGGAATTTTTGAACAATGAAATAGGAAGTTATGATTTTTAGAAGTTGTATTGCTGTTTAGGATGAGATTTACAGGACAGATACTTTAAAGTGAATTTTGACCCCTATATAGTTGGAATTTGTCATTGAGTCCTTCATGGAAATTGTAGATCTTTCTGTTATCTTTCCATTGATTCCAAGTTTATAAAATTTAGAGTTCTGAGTGAAAAGTTATACTTTTTGAAATTTTAGATGAGGAAGAGAGGAAAAAGGAAAAAAAAAAGGAAATCGCAGCCGGCTCGCGAGCCGTCGTGCATGCAGCGCGGCTCACCGGCTCACCGGCTCACCTGACCCTCCCTCCACTCTTTTGCTTATAACTTTCTCGTCTGACCTCTGATTGACCTAATTTTCGAAGCATTGGATTTCTAAAACATTCTTATACCTCTCCATGTGAATTTGTAGATTTTGAGATTAAATTAAAAATGATGGATTGAATCAAATTGAGTGGATCGATTAAAGGAGTATGAATTGATTAATTTTGGGACATACTTCAATGTTTTGGCAATATTTGGACTTATAGAAATCCAAATTGAGTAATTTTGGTGTCTATGGATTCCTTAAACTTAGGGGATCATTCTGATGAAATTTATTGAATGATACCAGGATTGTCACGAACGTGCATTGTGCACATTTAAATTCCTGCATGTGCATTATTATACATTTTTTATTGCACAATTTGTGATATATGTGTATTTTATTTGTTATAGAGGCGCATTTGGAATGTCAACCCACGGACGTTAGCGAGACTTCCAGGCACTAGCTTCAGAAGTTGTTGGTGAGTAACCTAGATGGTTTCTCTCAATTATTATTTGCTTATGATTCTATGGTGGATAATGGTGGCTTGTGTTTTGGATTGTGGATTCCGGATAGAAGGTCCGATGACTGTGTACTGGGAAGTTGTGTTATTGAAGTGCTACTTGTATGTGAATGTGAGACCTATGTGGTTATAATGTGATTGATTGTGACATGTGCATACGTGCATTGTAATGTGATTGATTGCGGCATATGCATTTCATTGATGAATGCATATTCAGATAATGACAGTTGTGACCGGAGTAGCCAACGATTAAAGCTTAAAGCTCGACGAGTGAATTTGAGCCACTAGCTCAACAGCGATTTAGAGCCTCAGGCTCAATGCTTAATGAGCCCTATATAGGACAGTTTAGGCACTCGGTCACAACACCGTAATAATTGAAAAAGTGTCACATGAGCATTTCATATGCATCTTGTTGAATGTGTTTAGTTGAGTCAAAAGCATAATTTATTATGCTTAAGTGAAAGTGTGTTACTTATGCTAAATGTGAAATTGTGATATCATTTGTGATATTAATTGAAGTGTTGCATGAATTGAGTGAAACATCAATGATGGTTGCCTCATTGAGTTCGCAAAACTCAACAAAATTGCAACGTTACTTTTCAGGACCGAGAGTAGACTCCTAGCTTCAGAGAGACTTCACTAGCCGTGTAGATTGTGTCTGGCAAGAGGAGTCGTGGTTCAAAGGTCGGTCAGCTGGGACTTTTGGATGACTTAGATAGATGTGCTACTTTCTCTTCTTTCATGTAGTGTTTTTGTACTTGGTTTATGCTTGATGTACAGATTGTAAAAGGTGAACGACATGTAAACTCTTGGTTTTGGTGGAATGAAATGAGGGAAAAGTTGGTTTCAAAACTATTGTGATTTTCTATTGAGGCTTTATTGGTAAATAATGATATGATGCCATGTGGAATGAATGTAGTGATCGCACGTAGCTCACCCTTATCATAGGATTTGTATCGGAATGACCTGCGACCATCCCGGTGCGTAACCAACAGTAAGGGGGTGCTACATTGTTAAATCTAGGGGTGGAAATCGATGTGATACCTAAGTCTGTCTATATAGCATTAGGAGATAAAAGTGTTAAGCCTGCATCTATACAGTTAAAATTGGCTTATTGATCTCTTAGGCATCCTGTGGGCATCATGGAGGACATCTTGGTTTAGGTAAAGAGTTTGGTTTTTCCAGTTGATTTTTATGTACTTGACAGGTCTTCAAAAGTTGTGCAGGACACTTCCTTGATTCTCGGTCGACCCTTCTTAAAGACTGCTAGTACAATGATTAGCATGAAAGAAGGTACAATCACTATAGAGGCAGGGGATCAAAAAGTGAGTTTTAACATGTATGAATCTATGAAACACCCCCATGAGGATTATTTACTTTTAGGAGTTAACATGCTTGATGTTGTTATAGATGATGCATGCTATGAGCTTGAATTTCAACTTGTTTACTCTAGCTACACAATAAACCATTTGAATGCCTTGATTATAACTGATGGCCCTTTAGAAGAAGAGTTCTCTGCTAACGTTTCAAAGGAACTGAGAAATGTGGATGATAATACTGACATGGCAAGTGGCCAACTTGCCTTCCCACAATATAGCTATCTGTCAAACATCCACCAAGAGACACAAGATCCTTCGTAGTCATCAAGTCGTTTCTCCTCCTTCACTTACTACTTACTTTTGCTCTGTGATTGCATCTGACATTGTGGATGCATTAGTATGTTGAATAAGTGTGGGGGAGAAACCATTTCAGTAGGACGTAGGTTAGTTTTTAGTTTACGCAATTTTAATTCAATAATTCATCTCCCTTATTTTAGCTTGATGCATGATACATCTTCCATGTTTGAAGAAAATGATGTAAATGGATTAATTGCATTTGTTTTTTGATACTTAAGGACTTTGCATGTACATTCTAAGTGAGTTGAGTATCCACTTTAGTCTTTTTCAGTAAATTCTTTTTTGTCTTATCTATTTTGCTCTCGGGAAAACTTTGTTGCGGTGATGTGAATCTCTAAGGAATTGTCACTATAACGACATAAATTAATTTTGTCACCACGACAAACACTTTTGGGAAACCTTCACCACGACGAGAATTAATTATATCATTGCGGCGAAAACTTTTGGGAAACCTTCACCGTAGTGAACACCTTCGGGCAACCTTCGTTGTGGCGAAAGTCCAATATGTGTGAAGATACCACATTGAAATTTCCCTTCTACCTTTATTTTCTTTTGATCCTTCATCTTCCATTTGTCCTACTTTGTAATTTCCCCCTTCACAACTATATCAATCCGACTTTCCCTTCTTCCTTTTCATCTTTTTCCCTCTAGTTTGTTGTGGCCATCCAACTCATTCTTCACCAAATATCTCCCATTCCAACTTCATTGCACCCACTATCAGTTCTGCTCGTTTCATTTCGCATTCGCCGGTCTTCTCTGCGAAGCTCTCTTTCTCCTTCATAAATAATTCTAGCCCTCGCCTTTTTTTGGTTTCTACCTCATTATTTTTTTCATATTCAGGGCACATTCGTTGTGATGACGCATCCGTTTCACCCCGGCATAGTGATATAGCTTTCGCTATATTGACAATTCATCCTGTCGTCGCGACGAGCCATGTGCTTATTGCTTGTCGGGGCGACATTGCAAAATTAATTTTTTGCCGCGGTAAACTTAGTAAGCTATGACTTTCATTCAAAAATTTTTATTCCATTTGTTTATTTTTCTGTTTTTGTTTTTTACAGGAACATGCCTCGAACTAAAAATCCTACCCGTATTTCACCCACTATCCCTCCTACCATTTCCCCTACTATCTCATCTAGCGATTCTAGCGATTCTAGTCCTCTGAATAGTGCTAATTCTGATTTTGCCGACCTAGTTGCGAACGTAGAAACTAGGCCGTTCATTATAGAGCGCCCATTTCCTTTAACTCCATCCAAAAATCATTTTGTCTATCAACTGGTACACTCTCAGCTTATAGGATTACTTGAACCACAGGCTCAGGGCAACGATAAATTCGTTCGCCATATTTATCCTTTTGTCCGATTCCATAACACCATAGAACTTAATTTCTATGGTGTGAAAGCCCCCACTTCATTCACGTCAGATAGCATTCGTGACCATTACAACCTCCCTTATATTTTTGCTGCCACTACGATCAGCTGATCTACCACTATCTTTAGGACGATGTTATTCGTACCCTTTATTTAGAGGGCACTATCTGGCATCAGCCCCGAATCTATCAACGTTACCTTAAATGTTCCAATCTCCTACCCGAAGCTTATCCTTGGCTCCATCTTGTCAGTAACAATATCATGCTAACCACCCATCTTGCCTTCATCACGAAACAGCAAACCCTGTAACTTTACCTTCTAATGACTAGTCACCCAGTCGATATAGCTAATGCCATTGCCTCCTCCATCTATGACTCCATCACCACCGCCAAACTCACCAATACCCTTACTTTCCTCCACCTCATCACAGACATATTCTAGGCTCATAATGTCCCAGAATTCAATAATGATAGCTATGTTGACTCAGCTCCTCTGTTTAGGTTCACCCGCCTCAAACAACCCTCCTCCACCTTCCTTACCCTTACACCCCAATAGGGATGTTGTTACAACCCCTCCCGCTGCAGTGCCAGGCGAGGATGATCCTCCAGCTCCAGCACCTCTTAGGCCCGTTACCTTATAGATCCTCGCTAGCTAAGTCAATGGCCTTTCTGCAGACCTGGCTACTCTCCGGGACACCTTCCTTCAGGCGATCGCCCGGTAGGATCGAGATCGGCAGTATCGCCAGTAAATGGATGCATTGCTCGCCGAGCACCTTCACGTCTAGCTCCCTTCTAATGAAGATGACCCACTTAGTGATGCTGGCATATTGGGAACAGGTCCCTATGACGCTGGGACCGATCACCTTATGAAGTAGTTCGAGTTGTTTGTTCTTGTGTTTTCCTTTCTTTTGTTTTACTTTTTAGTTTGTCAGATACTCCGTTCCATTTTGTAATGTCAGAACTTATTGACTAGATTTTTATATAATTCTCTATGTATTTCCAATTTTTTGTTGTTTTCATCCTCCTTACACTTCCCCTTCACTGCTTACTTGTTTTAATTGTTCTTCATATTGAGGACAATATGATGTTTAAGTGTGGGGGATGTTTTTATAATTCTTGTTTATGCATTGTGCATCATTTTCGGCCATTTAACCGCTTGTGCAAGTCAATTGTGTGTAATGTGAAAATTTTAGGCTTGGTGATTGAGGCCAATCGCTTGTTTCAAATGTTTTTGTAATTTTTCACCGCAGCGTTGCGAAATTAATTTTTCACCGTGGTGATGCCGTACTCTTTGTAGAAACTATTTCAAAATTGCCTCATTTTAATAATTCTCCCTAATTAGATTCTTATCACTCTTGTATCTTGAAGATTTTATAAGTTTCAAAGTGATCCCTATGTTTTTGAAAATACCTTCTATTTTTTAAAATGATAGTCGGTTTTGGTTAATTTCATTTTCGATGTTTTCACGAGAAGCAAGTGAGGGCTAAGGACGTAGCATTATCTCTTTTTTTAACCTTAAGATTGCTTAATTGAGATATTACCTTTCTTGGAAGGATATTTGGGCCTGAATTCTTTCAATTTTGTGTTTATCTACTTAATTTCATATCCCTCTAGAGCTTGTTTTAATTCTTGATCAAAGCTTGACAAACTGAAATTTTGTTAATATGATAGAGGCATTTCTTTCCAAACCCTAATTACCCAAACACTAACCTAAACACTTACCTTTGCTAGCCCTTTGAGCCTTCTACTGAGTACATGCATATTTCACAATTTGTATGAGTATCTCTCTAGCTTAAGTTGAAAAAAAGTTTCTATACAGAAGAAAATAAAGAAAAAGAGTTTCAAAAACTCTAAAAATAAAAAAAGCAAAAAGCAAAAAGTAGACAATTTTCTCAAAAGAGAAAAGCAATAAAAATATGTTAAATTATGTTTATTTTTGTAAATATTTTCTTACCTAGAGTGAAATTATCCCAAAAACAAGTGAGTTGAGAGTAAAAACCTTGCCTTGAGTGAAATCTCTTTCACTCAATCTCTTGGATTAAATTCTTGTCATGTTTATTTTCTTCGCGCTCTTTCAATCGGTTTTGATTCATTTCTAAGAAAGTGATTTTACCAATTTCCTACTCTCGTTTTAAGCATGGTGGGAATTTTCTTTTGCACTTGTGTCTCTTTGACTTTTATAAACTTTGTCCAAGAGTACAAAGGTTTAAGTGTGGGGGAATTTGATTGAACCCAAGTTTCTTATATAAATTGGTGACATTTTCATGGTTTTTACTACACTTCTTGGCTCTTATTTTTAGATTTTATGCTTAATTTGACTTTTGAGTGTCTCCCTTTACTTTATGTAGTTTGAGAGTAAAATTGTCACAAATTATTATTAATTGCACTAAATTAATTTTCAGAGAACAATTGATACTGCAAACTACCATTTGTTTATTATAGGAGACTCAACAAGAAGTAGAGTCAAGGAGGGAAGGCTGAAGATGATAAGGCAACAAGTCAACAGGTAGAACAGGAAGTTCGCCGCGAGAAAAGGATAATGTGTCATCGTAGCGAAGTATGAAGAATTCCAAGCAAAACCTTTCAGGAAAATTTTACCACGGTGTGAATTAATTTTGTGACCGTGGAGAAAGAACCAACATTCCAAGCAACACCTTTCGGGAAAATTTCGTCGTAGCATGAATTAATTTTTCGCCATGACGAAAGCACCAACACTCCAAGAAAAACCTTCGAACTGGCGTGACCTGGCCATTTTGGGCAAAATAACCCACTGTACATCCCAATCCACCATCTTGTTTCATAAAACTTACCTATTTTAGGTTAAGTGGGAGCAGTAAAAAAGAGAGCCGACAGGCTTCAACAGGAGAGAAAAAGCACACATCCTTCGACACCTATACCATTGTATCATCATGTCCTCACAATGCACCACCGTTTCTCTCATTTTCCATAGTCGGTAGCTACCATGGGATCTTCAGGTTGCTTCTCAGTTATGAGGTTGCTTGGAGCTATGAGTGGCTCGGCATCTCTTCCCTCTTGAAGATGTAGCGATGGCTTGAGTTCAATGGGCTTAAAAAGGGAGTAGCTTAATCTATGTTTGGCTATGATTTGTGAACTCCTAGGTTTAGGAATTGTAATTTGTAGTTGAACATTCTTGATTAGAGTTTAATCAAGTTTTGGATATTCGATGTGTTATTGGGATTTGTTGATGTAGAACTTGGAGCTTAAATATATGAAGTCTCATATATATCTATCTGTGATCTTGTTTTTTCTCTTTTGTCTCCCTAGTTGTGTTTGATATTGAGTTGATTCTAGATCCCAAAGCGACTTGTTGCATTGACTTACCTACTACACACACTAAGGGCATTCAACAAGGTCTTAAGAAATGGAGTTCATTGATTAAGACCTTGGACTTAAAGAATTCTTTAAAGTTTACCCATTTGAAACTTAGTGATTTCTACTCCTATCAAAGAACAATTTTTAACTATGATAGCCAAAGTTCATTTTCAAGAGGATCCTATCACTATTTGAACGTTTGTTTTATCTTTTCGTTTTCTATTCCCAAAAAATCAAAAAGAATATTTTTACACATTTTTCTTACAATTCATTTAATTTTGTTAAGATTTTCAAAGATCAAAACCCCCTTCCTTAATAATTTAGCTTGCATTTAATGACATATACGCTAACTTAGATCCATTCAATTAGGTTCCGATTAAGTGAAACTACCCGACGTTGCATTCTATACTGCAATACTTGGAATTAAAATTTTTGATTTGACCTCCAAGGGTAAGTAAAAAAGGCTTTGAATCAGTTTCGTCCTCTTATTGGAAAGTATATGGTTGTCTGTTTTGATGTTATTTTAATGTATTCCAGGAGTTTAGATGATCATACGAAACACTTGTATGATGTGTTTGAACTTTTAAGAGAGAATAAGCTTTATGTCAATTTAGAGAAATGTTCCTTTTGCATGGATACTGTTGTGTTTCTTGGTTTTATTGTAGGTGCTAAAGGACTTCAAGTTGATGAAGAGAAAGTGAAAGCAATTAAAGAATGGCCAACTCCTAACAATGTGAATGAAGTTCCAAGCTTCCATGGCTTGCCATGCTTCTATCAGAGATTTGTGAAAAACTTCTCTACCATTGCTACCCCTTTGAATGAATTGGTAAAAAAAATTTGATTTTTAAATGGGGTGATTTAAAAAAGGTTGCTTTTAACACCTTGAAAGAAAAATTGACCAATGCTGATACGACAACAAGCATTTCACACATAGAACAAGTAGGAATACATAGTTTATTATCTCTAAACAAATATTCACCATTCCTATAAAACTTTTGAACAACAACTTATTCATATGCATCATACACATTAGCAAAGTTAGAATCTGATTTGCACAAATCTTTTATATACTCAAACCCAATAAACTTAGAACTAAGAGAAGAGATTAGAGCATATCTCCTAGACAATGCATCAGCAATCACATTTTCTTTACCTTGCTTGTATTTCACAACATATAGGAATGTCCCTATGAACTCCAGCCACTTAGAATGTCTTTTATTCAACTTACCTTTTCCCTTAAGATGCTTTAAACTCTCATGATCAATGTGAATCAAGAGTTCCTTTGGCCATAGATAATGCTACCAAGTTTGTAAAACTCTTACCAATGCATACAGCTACTTCTCATAAATGGAATACTTCAATTGAACATAATTCAGCTTCTCACCAAAATAAGCAATGGGATGCCTTCCCTGTAACAAAACAGCACCAATACCAATCACAAAGGCATCACATTCAATCTTAAAAGTAGAACTAAATTCAGGTAAACTCAAAATAGGAGTAGAAAAAGTTTTTCTTTTAAAATGTTAAAAGCAATTTCCTGCACCTCTCCCCACTTAAATCCTACCTCCTTTTTAACAATCTCAGTCAAAGGAGCTACAATAGAACTAAAATCTTTCAAAAATATCTTATAGAAACTAGCAAGTCTACGAAAAGATCTTACGTGAGTAACACTTGTAGGTTTCGACCACTCCCCAATTGCCTTGATCTTTTCTTGGTCCACCTCAATTCAATTAGAAGAAACAACATAACTAAGAAATATGACACGATCCATCTTGATTCTATTTGTTTCTGGGCATAGTTCCATCTTGTTGAAGGTTCTCTAGAACAAGTTCCTATTGGGTCTCGTATCACTTCACCACCTACACTATGGACAGATTAAGTTGTCTCTACATCTCCCTTAAAGGATTGGAATTATCCTCTAAGAGTATGCTATGCATACACATAGAAGGACTAGTCCCTTTGATGCCAACTAAAGGCCATCCAATGGTAGTCTTGTGGTCCTTTAAGACATGCAACAATCTTTCCTCCTGCATAGCTGTTAGATTCTTTGCAATAATCACTAGAAAAGTTTCATTAGATCCAAGAAAAGCATACTTCAAATGATTAAGCAAAGGTTTCAATTCTAACTCAGGAGCATGAAACACAAAAGGTAAGACTTTCTTATGGGAAAGAGGTAAATCAACAAACACATCCAATTTTGGCACCATATAAGACTGTGATACAAATGGCATTCAAGATTCTATAAGAAGCAATCTAGGTGATGGAGCTAAAGCTCAAGGAGCTGCCATGGGAAATCATATTGAGGCTGCTCAAGAAAAACAAGATTATTCAAGTGCCAACATGGAAGGTTTTCCTAATATGGAAAGTTTTGTCGGTCCAGTCATAAGGTCCCGAGCAAAGTGTCTAAAGGAGCAACTCCAAATTTATGTGCAAAAACATGTTAAAAGTGGGCTATCCAAATATCGAAAGTCTATATATGGAAATGTTTTGGAGCCTAAGTATGTCTACATAATTGGGCTAACAGCCCAGTTTTGAGGGTTTATGTTTGAGTTTGTTTTGGTTCTAATTTGGGTTTGTTTGTTATAGGTTGCTTTTATTTGTCTCCTTTGGGTTAGAACAAGTGAAATGGGCTACATTTCAAGTGGGCCACGTTGGTTTTATTCACTTCTATTTCAGACTTGGTTTATGGGCTCAACTTAGCTTTTTAAGTTAGGATACATGGGCCCCTTGTTATTTTTACTTAAGCCCATTTGAAACCCATTAGGTTTAGGTTTAATTAAGCATGTTTTAGCATTTTTATGACTTTCATATTCACGTCTCCATCTTATTCTCTCCAGCAGACACCTTTCTCTCCATATTGAAGATTGTCTTTTCATCTCACCCAACTTATCCACCATGTTCTCCACATCAGCCATGTTCTTTACTACCTTGAAGACATTTATTTCAATTTTCAATGTTTTGTCTTGCATTATAATGCCTATAAAAAAGGCTATTTTTTGATTTAATGCTAGTCAAGTTGTAATTAAAAAATTTCAGATCTAAACAGAAAGAGATTTTGCTTTCTTTTATGCTTATGCGCAAGGTGTTCTTATTGATTGCAATTGAGTTCATCATTTGTTATCAATTTTAATTCCTATTTCTTGTGTTCTTGAGTTCTTAATTGATTGGGGTTCAAGGGGATTTCTGAAAATTAACTTAAGTTCTTTTTATAAATGTTCTTGGGTGTAAGAACAAATCCTATTCTGATTGCTTTGTTGAGAAAATAATTCTAATTTGATTGCTAACAAGTTCTAAGGGTCGATTAAGGGTCTTGGGGTTCCGCATCATTTGCTATCAAAGCTTTGGTTCCAATCAAGTAAGTATTTATTCCGTATTGACTGAAAAATAAAAATTTCATTTTATTTGGCTTATTTGCGCCAAAAACAAAAATTCAAGATCTTACATATTCAAAAATGTGCAATTGAGCTGAACAACTGTTGCTTCTATTTTGTTGGCTTCAAATATACTGAAATACATTAAAAGTTCAAGGGAAAACGTGTTGTTTGGGTGTTTTAAATTTCAGAACAGTTTAAGTACAATTAACGCATTTTGGGGTTGTTCATATCTGATTCATTTCAATTGAGTTTGGTTGCTAGCAAAACCCATGCTTTACATTTTTTTGAGTGTTTTGAGTGATAATTTGAGGTTCCATTTTGGAATTTCAAGTTTCTAATATTAAATTCCAGATTTATCATTTGCTTGCATCCTTTTGTTTTCTTTAATTGAATATGCCCATTCGCATCTATTAATTTAAAAAGTTGTAATATTGATTCATTACTGCTTTAAATAAAAAAATCATCATACACTTATTGGTAATTCAAGGGTGTGCTTCCAATTTGTTGTTTGCATCAATTTTGCTTCTAGTATTTTGCATGTTTTCATTCTTTGTTTAGGATTTCCTTGCAAATTCTTAATTAAAATTGGTTGCATTAAGATATTTGATTATTGTTTGATTTGGCCCTTAAGTATAAAAATCGAAAGATTGCTTGAGTTGTAAAAGGCAAGAGTGTGGGACCTTAAAACAGGAAGAAAAGCCAAGTTTGAGTGAAAACATGAGAGGTGTGTCGTTATTACAAGAGTAAACACTTGGGTGGGTGTTTGTGAGGAATATTTTGATGTTATCTTTGTTGAAATTTCAAATTGAACATAGATTCTCAAGAAAGTAGAGTTGAGAAACAAGACCAAGCTTTCATTCTAAAAGCTATGCAACAAGAGTTCGAAAGAATGCAAATCATGATGAGGGACATCAATGAAAGAATTGACAAGGGGGTTGCCAAAAATGTTCCCAAGTCCGAGAAGACAACCAACACCTACAATTGACGATGAATATAATGAAAAGTTTGATGATTAAGCCACCATGATAAATGATGGTAAAAACTATGAAGGAGCAAGGAGGGGTGAAATGATCTTGAGAGAAACCTAGGGAGTATCAAAATGAAAATTCCATCATTTATAGGCAAAAATGATCCCGATGCATACATGGAATGGGAACAAAAGGTGGAGCTCAATTTTTAGTGTCACAATTACTCAGAAGAAAAGAAGGTAAAGCATGCTGCCGTAGAGTTTAGTGAGTACGCCATTGCATGGTGGGATCAATTGATCATGAGTAGAAGGAGAAATAGAGAACATCCTATCAAAATGTGGGAGGAGATGAAAGCCATCATAAGAAGATGTTTTGTTCCTAGCCACTATTGTAGGGAATTGCAACAAAAATTGCAAAGCCTTGTTCAAGGATCAAAGAGTATGGGGGACTACTATAAAGAGATGGAAGATAGAGAAGCCACCATAGCAAGGTTTCTCAATGGACTCAACAGAGATATTGCTAATGTGATAGAGCTTCAACACTATGTGGAGATAGAAGACATGGTGCACATGTCCATGAAAATAGAGAAGCAATTGAAGCAAAAGGGAATTGCGAGGCAAGCCAACATATATTTGACTCAAAATTCCACATAGTGGTCGAATTGGAGGAATGATAACAAGGC
>JANSVA010061394.1:0-12408 GCA_025504915.1 Erythroxylum reticulatum | reverse complement strand
CTGCTTAAATATTTCAAAAGTCTATGAATATCATTTTCTCCATGTATTTCTCTATATGTGTTCATACTTCGCAAGTGTTGTTGCTCTTCTTTAAATAATCAATTTCTTCAACTAACCGTTGTTTCATCTTAATTCTGGGATGACTTTGGATTTTCAATGTCATCTCTGTTGGAACAAAAAAAATTATGAAACTAATTGTTCGACATAGTAAGATTTTTTCGGATGTTAATAAGATAAGTTTACCAAGAAGGTTTCTGCAAGAAATGAAGTAATTTTTTATGATTTTATTTTCATTTGAAAAATGTACCATTATTATATAAAGAAATAAATCCAATTTTAATTTTGAAATATTATATAGTAATTATTAAAAACGTTAAATATAAACTTGAATTAATAATCTCCCTATTTTTGACAATAACAAGCAATAATAGGTATTTTCCAAAATTGAAAAATAGATAATTTCGAAAGATAATTATAACCTTTAATTACTATCTTTAGTCGTGAACCCAATCTTCACAAGAACTATCTTATTAGAATAAGTTGAGATCAAAAGTAACTAATAATAGTTTGAGATGTCTCTTTGGTATTTTGACCATGCTGAATTTAATGAAACTGGAATAAAGGCCAATAGGTAACACTTTATGAGCAGACACTTTTGGCACAGTTAAGCGTACTATATCTGTTGAGAATATAGAAATAAATTGTTTTTTTGTTATTTTGACAATGATTATTTTTGTCGTTTAGCTAAAGTTTGCTAGACCCTTACCTCATATCTTGGCTGGGTCGATTCTGCAGACATCCATTAATGAAAAACATCATTTTTCTCCCTTTTTTGCTTCTGGTTTATTGATTTTAACATGTTATCAAAGCATGGATGATGACTTCTTTCTTCTTCTGGTCATCGTTAGTTCACGTTTTCTTCTGTGTTTTTTCTTCCCTCTTTCACGATGGCTTTTTCTCAAACACCTAGTGCGTTGGATTTTAATCATCCTTTGTGCTTGCATCCCTTAGATACACCAACCGCCCTACTCGTTTCTCGTCAGCTTCTGGGTATTGAAAACTACAACATTTGGAGTTGCTCCATGCACATCGCCCTTTTGGCCAAAAACAAATTGGGATTTGTTAAATTTCACTCTCATTGGGATCGTTGTAATGCGATCATTCTCTCCTGGATTTTAAACACCGTCTACAAAGATCTCTCTGCTGGCATCATGTTTGCTTCCAGTGCTTCACTTGTTTGGCAAGATCTTAAGGAGCGATTTGACAAAGTCGACGGTTCTCGCATCTATTATCTTCATGAAACAATTTCTTCACATCTTCAAGGTACCACTTCCATCTCTGTCTATTTCACGAAGCTTCGTCTTCTATAGGATGAGTATGATGCGTTGGTTCCCATCTCTATCTGTGACTGTGTCACTTCTCGAAAGACCTCCGGCCATCTACTCAAATGTTCAAAGTCAGATATTACTCATGTCACCTCTTCCCTCCGTCAACAGGCATACTCGAAGTTGGTTCAAGAAGAGTCTCAATGTAATCTTTCTTCAACAATGCTGTCTATTGCCAAGCCCACTGCTCTTTATTCATCCTCTCATAATAATCCGAATCCACGCTTCAATGGTTACTGTGATCATTGCCATGTCAAGGGACACAAACGTGCTAATTGTTATCAATTGATTGGATTTCCACTTGATTTTAAATTTACAAAACAGAAACCTGTTGCTAACAATGTTGTCTCCTCTGATAAGTTACCAGATACAGAGATAGCCACTGCCAAGCCTCCTTCTGCACCGGTTCTTACGACTGAACAATATCAACAACTTCTTCAACTTTTATATAAAGAACCATCCACTTCTGCTTCAGTAAACATGGCAGGTATTGTTTCTGCTTCTAATTCCATTAAACTAGGGTGGATCCTTATCACAGGAGCCACCAGTCATATGACATTTGATTTTGATTGTTTGGATTCTCCTATTGCCACTGCTTCTAACAATTCTTGTGTTCAGTTGCCTAATGGAAAATCCATCTCTATCACTCATATAGGAACTTATAGACTATCACCAAATCAAACCCTCACAAATGTCTTATACATACCAGATTTTCACTATAACTTGATTTCTATTGCAAAGCTCACTTGTTCAGTTTCCTTTTACCCTACATTTTGTCTTTTTTAGGACCTTTACAGTGGAAGGATGATGGGGATTGGTAAAGAATATGGCGGCTTGTACTTCCTCACACCATCCAAATTACCTTCAGACACAAGTTTACTATTTGCTAAGCCTTCCAAACCTTCGTCCATACAATTTATTTCTTCTTTTATGACTTTACATAGTGATCCTCATGTATGGCATGCCAGACTTAGGCACACTTCTGCATTGAAATTTTAAAAAATCAATGAATTGTAGTCTATTTTCAATGTGAAACATGATTTGTCTTCTTGCTCTATATGTCCATTGGCTAACCAAACCCGATTACCTTTTCCTGAAAGTCACACTAGAGCTTCGTCTGCTTTTGTCTTGATTCACATTAATTTATGGGGACCTTATCGAGTATCAACTCATAGTGGTCATAGATTTTTCCTTACCATTGTGGATGATTTTTCAAGAATGACATGGATCTATTTACTCGAAAACAAGCATGAAACTTCCACCACATTGAAATCTTTCTTTACCTTAATTCAAACTCAGTTGCCACTAATAAGATTGTTAGGAGTGACAATGGTAGTGAATTCTTCAACTCTGAATGTATTTCTTTTTTTTACTTCCTTTGGTATCATTCACCAAAGTTCTTGGATAGATACTCCATAAAAAATGGAGTTGTAGAGCGTAAACATCGACACTTACTTGAGACTACCAGAGCATTAAAATTTCATGCCAACTTAACATCAAAATTTTGGAGGGAGAGTGTTTTAACAGCTTGTTATATCATTAATAGGTTACCTTGTTTTGTTTTATCATAGAAATCTCCTTATGAAGTACTCCATAACAAACCATCGCACCTTAATCATCTTAGAGTTTTTGGTTGCCTTTGCTATTCTACTGTCCCACATTATCATGACAAATTTTCCCCAAAAGCCATCCCTTCAGTTTTCCTTGGCTATTCGCCTGTTCAAAAGGGTTATCTCCTGTTTAATTTAGTCTCCAAGACATTTTTTGTCAACAGAGATGTTGTCTTTCATAAGCATATTTTTCCCTTCAAACTTTCTGTACAAGATCAACCAATGTTCCCTGTTAATGTCACTGATTTTGGTTAAATAGAGGATTATGAATTTTTACACCTTCATCCAAATCTAACCACTCCTGTTACATCACCATCACCATCATCACCTCAACCTGTACCCATACCTCCCTCTCACCTAGACCCTTTAATCTTTGATGACATCAATTTTCCTCCTTTATCACCTCAACCTTTGAGACAATCCACTCGATCGACTGCTCCACCAACCTGGCTCAAAGATTATGTATGCACCAATCAATCCTCTTCATCCTCTTCACTTGCAATCACTAAAGGTTAGTACCCTTTACATATTTCTTATGTTCATTTCCCACCTCAATCACAACACTTTGCAGCTTCTATTTGTAATATCATTGAACCTACCACCTATTCTGAGGCAATTAAACATAAGTGTTGGATAGACGCTATACAATAGGAAATCCAAGATTTGGATCGGAGGTGGTTCCTTTACCTTCTGGCAAAACTCCCATAGGCTTCAAATGGGTTTATAAGGTGAAATATCATTCCAATGGGGAAGTGGAAAGGTTTAAGGTCAGATTGGTGGCCAAAGGGTATAGTCAACTAGAGGGCATTGACTTTCAAGACACTTTCTCTCCAGTGGCCAAGCATGTTACTGTTAGAATTGTTATAGCTCTTGCTGCTATGTTTTACTGGCCCTTATTCCAAATGGATGTATATAATGCTTTTCTGCAAGGAGATTTGCAAGAAGAAGTTTTCATGGCTTTACCTCAGGGATTTGGAAATCAGGGGGAGAATAGGGTATACAGGTTATTCAAATCCCTATATGGCTTGAAGTAAGCGTCCAGGCAATGAAATTTGAAGTAGACTGGGGCTCTTGTTCATAATGGTTATTCTTAGTGTAAATATGATTACTCTATGTTTACTAAGAGTGAAGGTTCTAAACAAGTCATTATGTTGATTTATGTTGATGATTTGCTAATAACTGGAAATGACAGTGGCTTGATTGATGAATTGAAGGCCATACTGCATCAGAATTTCAAAATGAAAGATCTTGGAAACCTAAGATACTCTCTTGGGATTGAAGTCTCAAGATCAAATAAAGGTATAGTGTTAAGTCAGAGGAAGTATGCACTTGAGTTGATTCAGGATCTTGGATTAACTGGAGCAAAGCTAACATTTACTCCATTGGAACAAAATCTAAAGTTAACTACTGTAGATTTTGATGAATCTTTACAGTTGAAAGTTAATGATGAAGTTTTGACAGATGCTACTGTTTACCACAGATTGATTGAGAAACTTCTATATCTGACATATACTAGACCAGATATAACCTATAGTGTCTAGCATTTGAGTCAATTTATGCAGAAACCAAAAAAATCTCATTATGAAGCTGTATTGAGAGTTGTTAGATATGTCAAAAAAGAATCCAGGACAAGGAATTCTTCTTAGTTCATCAGAAAATCCAAGGTTAATTGCTTATTGTGACTCTGATTGGGCATCTTGCCTTATGTTAAGGAAATTTGTGACAGGATTTTGTGTTAAGTTTGGCAACTCTCTAATTTCTTGGAAATCAAAGAAACATAGTACAATATCAAGGTCTTCAGCAGAGGCTGAATATAGAAGCATGGCTTCCACTGTTGCTGAGTTAAAATGGTTACTTGAACTAATAGCAGAACTGGGAATCAAAGGAAATAAACCAGTTATTCTTCATTGTGATAATCAAGCAGTAATACAAATTGCAACATATCCAATTTATCATGAGAGGACTAAACACATATAGATTGACTGTCATTTTGTGAGAGAAAATATTCAGAATGGTTTTATGGAAACTAGACACATATCAATAAAGGATCAGTTGGCAGACACTTTTACAAAGAGGCTTGCGAATCAACAACATGATTACTTAATATCCAAGTTGGGTGTGATTGACATATATCACCATCCAACTTGAGGGGGAGTGTTGAGAATATAGAAATGACTTGTTTTTTCTGTTATTTTGACAATGATTATTTTTGTCGTTTAGCTAAAGTTTGTTAAACCCTTACCTTATATCTTGGATGGGTCAATTTCTGCAGACATACATTAATGAAAAACATCAATTTTCTCCCTTTTTGACTTATTGTGTATTGATTTTAACAGTATCACGTCTTATCTTAATGGCAAGTTCACTAATTTTGATCTCACACAGAGGTCCTATCATCACCCCATTGATGGCAAGCTCGCCGTCAGTAACATATCACTCCTCTCACAACCGCCAGCATCCCAGCTACAGGTTTCTCCCTCTATTGCCGACCACCATAGCACCGTGGCCCCGTGAGCGATCGTCTCCCATCCAATGTGCTATTGTCTCACGCCTGCTACCCAAGTGCCTCTACCTCTAGTCCTCTATTCCTCTAATCGCCAACTATTAGACCCCTAAGTTCTAGAGCACTTCTCAATGACCTTCATGAGGAGCCTTAAGAGGAAGGCTAGCTGGATTCACGCATGAGGGAGGTATGCGAAAATACTAAGGCAAATGTGGGTAAGTGGGATCGAACTTGGTGTGAATTTTGATAGAGTATCGAACCTTATAGAGATTGACTCAACCCAAGTTATGCATTTGATGGACTAAGGACTTAGCCCATACTCGGATGGATGGATCATGACTAATGGACTTGTTATAGGAAGCATTGGATTAGGCCAGTGTGCTAGTGGGTTTCGGCGAGATCACATTGCATCATCAACGGATAGAGATCGTAGGGAGATTGTAGATGATGTGGAAAAAATTGGGAGTTAGAGTTGCAATGGAACTGAACATCTGAAGATAGTAGAGTTCTTCGAGGATAAGGATGTTAGTTTCCTAGTTGAATGTAAACTCTATCTTGTTGTTATTTGATCTTATCAGTTAGAGTCCTATTTAGATGGGGGTGTTGTCTAATTGGTTATGTGATGTAATCTGATAAGGATAGACGTGATCTTAGCACGATCTTAGGTAGTTCGAATTTAGTGAGAATCTGAATGTAACTTGGACTCCAAGTTAGGATGCCTATATATAGCTCATTCGAGCTTTACTCTTCTCATTCAATCAGAGAGAGCATTCTTTGTATTCTTTTGAAGGAAAGTATATAAAGTTGGTTTTATACCGTATCTCTATGCGTTCTTGTTGCCTTTGTTCTTATTGTTCTTATAAGTATTGTTTCTTTGAGAGTATCGTAAGGTAAACACTTCAAGGCTTGGGAAAGGTTGAGTTTTTCTTTAATGGATCTAAGTGAGACTGCCGTGCAAATGGTGTGAGCGAGAAACTTCAAGTAAAAGTTTGAGTTCCAATAACACCTTTGTAACAACTGGTATCGGAGCCAAATTTTGAAATGTCAGTAGGCAACTTGATAGAACGGGTGTCTAGGGTGGAGGCACTCATTGGTCTTATTCCTCAAGGGGAGGAAGAGGTCACTTCCCACAATACTCGATTCGAGATGTTGGAGGTGCGGATCCAACAGTTGCAACAACAGATGGGAGATATGCTGAAGTCACAAGAGGATGCTCAATTCGAGATTGCTATCCTCAGGCGTCTTGTTGTGACAATAGATGGGGATCGGGCCGAAAGCTGCACACCACAGCTTTCATCATCAGTGAAGGTGCGTGAACCAAGGGTTTTTGAAAGTGTGTGGGACGCTAAGATGTTAGAGAATTTCTTGTGGGATATGGAGTAGTACTTTGTGACTGCTAGGGTATCTGACACTGACAAGGTCAATATGATGGGCATATATTTGGATGAGGATGTCAAGCTCTGATGGAGGACGAGAACCTCTGCGAAGAACAACGCGGGTAGAATTCTCGTGAAAACGTGGGTGCAGATGAAGAAGGAGCTAAAGGATCAGTTCCTTCCTGTGAATACTTCTTGGCTCGCGAGGGATGCCTTGAAGCAGCTCAAGCAAGATGGATCGGTAAGAGATTATGTTAAGTCTTTTAGCTTTCTAATGTTGGATATTGAGAACTTGTCAGATGAGGACAAGCTCTTCAATTTCCTATCTGGATTACAATCGTGGGCTCAAATAGAGTTACGGAGGCAGAATGTGAAGGATGTAGTTGGTGTAGTCGCGGCTACCGATGCCTTGGTGGATTTTCGATTGGCGAAAGACTCGAAGGCGAGCTCCTCGAATTATTCTAAGGGCAAAGGCCACGCCCAACAGGAGAGGAACGAGGGGAAGAAGAAGAAGAAAGATTCCAAGAAGGGAGACTTCAAAGGCAAGGGAAAGGAGAATGGGAGCTTGAAGAACGGGGAGACGTCCTCGAAGAAGGGCAAAATTGCTTATTACTTGTGCAGCGGTCCACACTTTGCCAGAGAATGCTTGAAGAAGGAGAAGCTGAATGCCCTGATTGTCGAAGAAGACGGTGAATCTTCGAAAGATGCGGCACTAAATCCGATAGCTTTGCTTAATACAGTTAGTATTGAGTCGGTTCCTTTTGACAAACTAATGTACGTGGGTATACAGGTTGGGGAGAAAGATATGACCACGATGGTGGATATTGGTGCGACCCATAATTTCCTAGGTGAGAAGATGGTTCGGAAGTTAGGCGTGAGGGTGTCCAAGGCTTCGATGAGAATTACAACCCCTACGAGGAAGGCATAAGCAGTTGCGGGAATTGCTTACAACATTCCAGTCAGCATTGGGAGTTGGCGTGCCAAGATGAATTTCATCATCATACCATTGGAGGATTTTGAGATGATATTGGGGATCGATTTCCTTAAAGCAGCGAAGGTGGTGCTATACCCAAGTTTGGGAGGTATAATGTTAATGAATGAACAAAATTTCTTTTACGTGAATTGTTGTAGGTTCGATGGTGGAACGAAGAAGGCTACAACATTGGTAGGACATGTTTTAGCCATGAGTATCGAGAAAGGGTTTAAGAAAGGTATGGAAACCTATCTCGCTGCCATGTGGGAGATCAGTGAAGATCATGTGGTAGAAGTCCCTGATAAGGTTGCAAGTCTGTTGAGGGAGTTTTGGGAGGTGATGCCGAAAGAGTTGTCAAAAACTCTTCCCCCTCATCGTGAGGTAGATCATAGGAACGAGTTGGTTCCTAGAGCATCCCACCTGTACGTGCCCCATATAGGATGTCCCCGATAGAATTGGCAGAACTTCGGAAACAACTTGGTGAGTTGTTAGAGGCAGGGTTCATCCAACCATCAAAAACTCTGTACGGCACCCCGGTATTGTTTCAGAAGAAGCAAGACGGTACCCTAAGGATGTGTATAGACTATCGAGCATTGAACAAAGTAACGATCAAGAACAAGTATCTGGTACCTTTGCTTCAAGATTTGATAGATAGGTTGTCGAGGGCTGAGATGTTCACGAAGTTGGATCTTCGAAGTGGGTATTGACAAGTGCAGATAGCCGAGGGCGATGAGCAAAAGACAACGTGCATAACACGGTATGGATCCTACAAATTTTTAGTTATGCCATTTGGATTAACTAACACCTCTGCTACATGTTGCAACCTAATGAACGACGTGCTGTACGACTTTCTAGATGAGTTCATTGTGGTCTATCTAGACGACATCATGGTATATAGCGTGAACATGTGGAACACTTGAAGCGAGTGTTCGAAAGACTGAGGCATCACAAGCTCTATGTGAAGATGGAGAAGTGTGAGTTTGCTCAGTTGGAGATTAGATTCTTGGGTCATGTGGTGAGCAAGGGTCAGGTCAGGATGGATCTGAAGAAAGTGAACGAAATAGTTGAGTAGTAGGCTCTTACGAGAGTACAAGAATTGCGGAGTTTTCTCAGCCTGGTGAACTATTATAGACGGTTCATAGTAGGATACTCTAAGAAAGCAGCATCATTAACGGACTTGCTAAAGAAGAAGCAAGAGTGGTGTTGGTCGAGTGCATGTGAGAAGGCATTCGGAAAACTTAAAGCTGCAATCTCAATTGAACCGATGTTGAACCTGCCAGAGTGCGGTCTTCCATTTGAGGTACATACTATTTCTTTAGACAAAGCCATTGGTGGAGTCCTTGTACAGGAGCGTCATCTGGTTGCATTTGAGAGCCGAAAGCTCAATGGTGCGGAGTAGC
Source organism: Erythroxylum reticulatum (assembly GCA_025504915.1). Lineage (NCBI taxonomy): Eukaryota > Viridiplantae > Streptophyta > Magnoliopsida > Malpighiales > Erythroxylaceae > Erythroxylum > Erythroxylum reticulatum. The sequence goes on along the minus strand of JANSVA010061394.1, from coordinate 3,161 downwards.
GGTACTCGACATACAAGGAGATGCTTGCAGTGGTGCATTGCCTGGAGACGTAGCGAGTATATTTATTGGAAACCAGGTTTGTTGTTCGGATAGACAATATTGCTAACACATTTTTAGGACCCAGAAGAAGTTGTCAGCAAAACAAGCCCGGTGGTAGGAGTTCCTGGCCAAATATGACTTCGTGTGGGAGCATAAACCAAGGAGGCATAATAACGTGACAGATGCCTTAAGTAGGAAGGAGGTATTTGGAGCCCTTTATTCGATCACGAGGGTAGAGTCCAACTTGTTGGAGCAGATCAAAGCGGCAGCTCCACTAGACATCATGTACTGTAAATTAATTACTCAAGTAAAGGAGGGGGTTGTATGCAAATTTTGGCTCGACGATGACGAGCTGTTGATGACTAAGAGTAGTCAAGTTTACGTACCGAGCTTTGGAGGATTACGAAGACAATTGTTGAAGGAGATGCATGACTCACAGTGGGCCGGTCACCCAGGAGTCCAACAGATGCTAGCGCTCCTATCGTAATCCTATTTTTGGTCGAAGATGGAGGATGACGTGGAATGTTATGTCAGGATGTGTCTTGTGTGTCAGTTAGATAAGCTAGAGAGGAAGAAGGAAGTTGGTTTGCTACAAGAACATGGTCAAGTATTTTGGAGTACCAGCAGATATTGTGAGTGATCAAGATGCCAAATTTACGGGCTGATTCTGGTCGTCTCTTTTTAACTTGATGGTTGTGAGTTAAAGTTCTCAACGGCAAATCACCCACAAACGGATGGCCAAACAAAAAGAATCAACGATTTGTTGGAGGAGTATCTTTGGCATTACATAAGTGCAAGTCAACGTAATTGGTTGAATTTACTTGATACTGCACAGTTTTGTTATAACTTGCACATATCTTCAGCTACAGAGAAGAGTCCCTTTGAGATTGTGTTGGGCCAACAGTCTCTCACTCCACTGGAGATTACTCAGCAAAGGACTAATGGAAAATGTCCTACGGCGTATAAGTTTGCGGTGGAGAAGCAAGAGTTGTTGGATGAGGCAAGGGACAGTCTTTGTAAAGCTTCTCGACGGATGAACAAGCAAGCAAATCTTCGGAGGAGAACGTTGGAGTTTGATGTGGGACATAAGGTTCTGTTGAAACTAACCCCACATATTTGGAAGAAGATCTCGAGAAACCAAGTACATAAGGAATTGGTGTCGAAGTACGATGGACCGTTTGAAGTGCTACATAAAGTGGGAAACATGGCGTACCAATTAAAGTTACCCGAGCGGTTAAGGTACACCTTACTTTTCATGTTAGTTTTCTCAAGCCTTATCATAAGGATGCATCAGATCCAAATAGGAGTTAGGTGAAGCGTGCACCACTGGTTATGAGAAAACAGTTCGAGGATCAAGTGGAGAAGATCTTAGATCACCAGACCATGGGTCAACATAAGAAGAATCGACGGGCCGAGTTCATAATCCAGTGGAAGGGTAAACCTGTCGCGGAAGCTACGTGGGAGAAAGATACATCTTTGTGGTAGTTAGAGGATCAGGTGAATGCCTACCTTCAGACTAATTCGACGAGGGTGTCGAATCCATTTAGTGGGGGCAGTTTTTTAGACGCCTAAGTTCTAGAGCACTTCTCAGCGACCTTCATGAGGAGCCTTAGGAGGAAGGTTAGCTGGATTCACGTATGAGGGAGGCATACGAAAACTCTAAGGCAAACATGGGTGAGTGAGATAGGACTTGGTGCGAATTTTCGTAAAGCATCGAACCTTGTGGAGATTGACTCATCCCAGGTTAAGGACTTGATGGACTAAGGATATATGCTCGGATGGATGGACCACAACTAATGGACTTGTTGTGGGAAGCATTATATCAGGCCATTGTGCTAGTGGGCTTTGACGAGATCACATTGCATCATCAGTGGATAGAGATCGTGGGGAGATCTTGAATGATGTGACAATGACTAAGAGTTAGAGTTGCAGTGGAACTGAACATTTGAAGATAGTAGAGTCCTTCGAGGATAAAGATGTTAGTTTCCTAGTTGAATGTAAACTCTATCTTGTTGTTATCTTATCTTATCAGTTAGAGTCTTATTTAGATGGGGGTATCGTCTAATTGGTCCATGTGATGTAATTTGATAAGGATAGACATGATCTTAGCACGATCTTAGGTAGCTCAGATTTAGTGGGAATCTGAATGTAACTTGGACTCTAAGTTAGGATACCTATATATAGCTCATTCGAGCTTTGCTCTTCTCATTCAATCAGAGAGAGCATTCTTCGTATGCTTTTGAGGGAAAGTATATAAAGTTGATTTTATACTGTATCTCTGTACATTCTTGTTGCCTTTGTTCTTATTATTCTTGTAAGTATTGTTTCTTCAAAAGTGTCGTGAGGTAAATACTTCAAGGGTTGGGAAAGGCTAAGTCTTGCTTTAACGGATCTAAGTGAGACTGTCGTGCAAAGGGTGTGAGAGAGAAACTTCAGGTGAAAGTTTGAGTTCCAAGAATACCTTTGCAATACCAACCACCCCTCTCCTATACCTTCCGACCTTTGGTTTGGTCATTTGAAAACATTCATATATAATTGTTGAAGGCATTTTTATCATTAGAATGAGTGTCATTTTCTCTTAGTTTTTGCATACAATCATTAGGTTATATATATATTTTTCCTGCTAAATTGTTTAGTTTACCTGAATTTGCATTTATAATTGTTCATGTTTAATCCGTAGGAAATGCACTTGATTTTAGTTGTAAAGGATCACAACTGTCCAAGGCAAAATGCTGGCAAAAAAAGGAGCATTAAACGACGCTACAGGAGGGCTAGGTTGACAAAAAGAGGCTGGGAAGTTTTAAATGGGAGAGTAACAAAAATTGAGGGAGCCACCACGCCACCAGGAAAATAACTCTACAGTAGAGGAGGATGGAGGGACCACAATGCCGACTCCACAAACGAGAATAACGCTACAGTTGGAGGCTTGAAGCAACTCAGCTATAATAGAGATGAAATTCGCGCACTAGTAGGACAGCTGAGCACAAAAATCACACAAAGACCCACGAAATTCACGCATCCACCAGGGCACCACCACGCATGCAGAGAGAAGAATTACCAAACGAAGACAGCTGGAGAATGTTAGAAGCTAGCTTGAGGCGTGGAGCTTGAGACAAGCAACA
>JANSVA010061345.1:0-12411 GCA_025504915.1 Erythroxylum reticulatum | reverse complement strand
TAGAAACTGAATTAAAACTATATTTCTTCATAAAAAATATATCCCTATGTCTCTAGTTTACTCCAAATCAAAAATAAATCCATTTAAATATTGCCAGAAAACATTATGCCTAAAATACTAAACCATATTCAAGTTGAAAGACTTCGCCGCGATGAACTTTGATTTCTTACAGGTTGGCCACAGCGAACCCAAGAGTTGTCCATGACGAACTGAGAGTTGGCCGCAATGAACCTAGAAAAGTTGGTTGTAGTGAACCAAGGAGTTAGCTGCGATGAACTTTCACAGAAGTCGTCTTCCAATTTTTCCAGGTTTTAACTCTTTACTTCATATCTCACATATAACCCATCTTTCTATCATCCAAAGCTTCTTATACCACAATACCACATTAGTCTATGTTTTCCCTAATCAAACCCCACGAAAATCCCAAATGGGTTCATCTTCTTGACACAAACGCTACACAAATCTATTTCTCTAATCCCTTTTCTAACAAAGCAAGAAGAAAGATGATAAACTTACCTCTAACAAGTTGATTTACTCTTCTTTTCTTCTTCTTTCTTCTTCCTTCCAAGCTTCTTCAATTTTTCTTCTCTTCTCTTTTTTCTCTCACGTTTTTCTCTCCTCTTCTTTCTCTTCTCACGACACTATCCTCTCTTCTTCTTAATTCAATACAAATTTTATTCTTTTACTTCCAATTATATCCCTCTTCAGTCTTGTTCTCCCAAAAATACCCTTCCGCAGAGGTTTGCCGTGGCATAACCCTTTTTTAAAACTTTGTCGCGATGAGCATCTGTCTTCACCACGATGCAATCTCTGAATCACTATTGAACACTAATTTAATTCCAAAAAATTAATCCATCAAATCTCATAATTCATTCAAATCATGCTTAATTAAAGAAAAAAAATTGAGAGCTAACATAAACCCTACAAAGAAACCTATAAGCCTTAAAAAATATTTTAGAAAATAAAACATTAAAAAAAGAGTAGCCTCTGTCTTACCAAATTGAGATAAATTTATGAAAGATTAAGAGGAGCATCAGTTATCCAACATTTTCCATATCTACAGATTTAGTTCCAAATCAAGTTTTTGTTTGTTTCCTTTTGTTATTTTCATTAAACTTGGTGGGTGGAATGGTTTGGAAGATGCTATACACATAGATGATGTTTTAATTTCATATTAGGATTTGTTCTTTACATATTTTGTGACTGGAGCACTTTTGATTTCAATACAATTTCATAAGACAACTTATAGCCTCGAAGCCTCTTCATCCACTATAGTTAGAGCAATTCAGCATAGATGTGAATTATATGGGCAAAATAACCATTTTGCTACTAATTTTTTTTTATAAGAAAATGACAAGATGGAGCAATTTAACTACCAGGATACACAATTTGGTCAAGGAGGAGGAAATAACATTTATTATAATAATTACTATTCTGGGTGGAAGAACCAGCCAAAATTTTCTTGGTCGAACAACGCAAAAGGTCAATTCTGACCTTAAGAGCCACTTGGATTTTAACAGGAAAAACCCAATTCTATGGTCTTTAAGTTGGAGAAAATTTTATACAAGCTCGTAAACATGGATGAAGATCATAAGATATTGGAAGAGAAGTTCGAACAAGTCATTAAAAAACATACCTTCGCCTTCCATAACTTAGAGGTCCAAATGAGTCAACTGGAAAACGTATTGTCAACAAAAAATATGGACAGTCTCCTGAGAAATACTAAAGCAAAACCAAGGGAGAAACTCAAAACAATCACACTTATAAATGGGGATGAACTCAAGAAACTAATGGAGAAATGATTTGAAACCCACTTAGAAAAAGACCAAGAATGGAAGAAGAAGGATGTAGACATGAGTTAGTACCCTCTTTACGTTGCCCGTATACCATATCCACCCAAGATTCCATACCCTCAACTATTAAAAAAGTACAAACTAGATTCATAATTTGGAAGGTTGGTGGAGAAATTAAATACCTTGCAAATCAATCTATCTTTTGTTGAGGCATTAGAGAATATGAACAAGTACATAAAATTCTTAAAGGACATGTTAACAAAGAAGCATACTTGGAATGAAAATCGAATAGTATCACTAACTGAAAGCTGTAGCTCTATTATCCCTAGACATATGCCTTCTAAGTTGAAGGATCTTGGAAGCTTCACAATACCCTATGTGGTTGGTGAGTTAGAATTCACAAAATGCTTATGCGAGTTAGGCATAAGTATAAACCTTATGCCTTTGTCAACCTTTAGGAAATTAGAGCTCAACAATGTGAAGCCAACTTTGATTCTTATTGAGTTAGTGAATTGATACATAAATAAACCATGGCGTGGTAGAAGATGTTATCATAAAGGTTAAAAAATGCGTTATTCCTATAGATTTCATCATATTAGATTTTTAAGAGGATAAGAATTGTCCAATAATTCTTAGATAACCCTTTATGAACATCGGAAAAGAACTAATAGATGTTTATAAAGGCAAGGTGCTCCTTTGAATTAGTGACGAGCAAGTGAAGTTTATCAAGAAAAAAGACTTGAAACATCCAAAGTAAAGTAACTCTTTTATGAAAATAGCCATAATGGATGAATATAACAAAGCGCAATAGAAGGGTTGTTTTGGAGAAGTAAGTTATGAGGAAAAGGTGACAAAGGATATAGAGTTTGAGGAATATTTAGAAGTCACTGTTCAAGAAGCTAAAATAGAAGAGTGGATGATGGTGATTGCAAAAGAAGACAAGCAATTCACATTCCTACAACACAGATTGTTTGATTTCATCAAAGATTTAGGGGATTTTATCATTCCTGATTATATTGACAACTTGTCATCAAAAAAGGCATTACTAAAGTTACTTGGATTTCCTAACTTGATTGATCATGCCCTTTTCAACATCTCACCCTATATAGCTTATGTACAAAATACTAAACTAAAAATGACTGAAAAGACTGGTAGCAAACCACTCATAATTGATCCAGTGGAGTTTGCAAGGATTCAAGGTCAAGCTAATGACCATAACTTAGCATGTTCAGTAGATAGATTACAATTGTAGTGTAGTTAGGCTTATTTTGAATTATATTAATTAGGTTTTAATTTTCATGTTCTTGAATTGTTTGGATTGATAATTTTCTTGTTGTTTGAAGTTATTATAAGTTAGGGAGGCAAGATTAGGAGTCAACTAAAGGAACAATACAAGATAAAACGAAAGCTTAGATTTATGTTATTATTAGTGTTTGTTTATATTCTAAGTATTTGTATGGCTTTAAGCATTATTTGGATCTTAATTTTATGTTTCAATAGGTTTATGACTTGTGTTTGAGTATATGGAGATAGGAAATTGACGAAAAGAGAAGAATTTAAAGTATGGAAGTAGGTCATGGTTGTGACAGAGAGCGCAATAGCAATTACAGTAATTTTAAGCTTTTCTAGCACGCGATTCTTTTCATAATTTTAACATTTTAAGGCTACTTTTGGAACCAAATTAAGTGGGTAAACCCTACAAAAAAGCCTATAAACCTCAAGAACCATTTCATAACATAAAAACCTAAAAAAAAAGCAGCCTCCATCTTACTAAATTGAGATTAATCTAAGGAAGATCAAGAGGAGCATCAAATGTCCATCATTTTCCAAATCTCTACATTCAACTCCAAATCAAGTTTTTCTTTCTTTCCTTTTGTTATTTTCATTAAACTTGATGTATGAAAGGAATTGGAGGATTTTATACACTTTGATGATGTTTTAATTTCAAATTAGGATTTTTTTGGCTTATTTTGTGACTTAAACACATTTGATTTCAATACAATGTTTTAAGTGTTTTGATATTTGTGTTTGCTTATACTTCAACAACAAATCAAGTCGATAGTAATCTTACTAGGTTGTATAATGAGAGTTAACAACCTAATAATTCACACAAATATAAAATTGATGATCATACAAAGAGAGATCTTGTGTGAGAACTTGATTATCCAATAGATTGCTTAAGAACTAGTTGAAAATGTTATGTTGTTTTTGTTGATTGAGAGACTACAAATCTAGAATTTTGTTATCAATTAGGGATTATTAATTGGGGTTTAAATTATTAGGTCATGGGACAGAATAATCAAACCCTTCAAAAATCTAAGAAAATGATGATAGAACGAATCATGTACTTTCATACTTGATCATCCTTTTTTTGTGACAACTCAATTGTTTAGTGGTTTAGTGCTCAATTTTATTTGATTAATTAATTTTTGAGTTTTATTTTCTCTCAAATAATATTTCATAACCTTATACGAAGTTACATTCAATTATTTTATCTAATTCCTCTTAGGAAGAATACGTTAACTACTATGCTTTACTATATATGCATTTACAGAACTTTGAGGGTTTTATAAGTAAATCTTGCTCAACAAGTTTTTGGTGCTATTGTCGGGGAATTAGTTTAGTGCTTTTTTAATTAATTTTTTTTTAGGATTTATTTACCTTTCTTATGATTTTGCTACCCCAATCACAAGAAATTAAAAATGAAAAGGGAAGTGGGCACAAAATAGAAGACACATCAATTTGGACATCATAAGGTAACAATAAAGAATCTAAAAATTTAAATGCCAAGAAGAGATAAAAAGAATGATGATGGAGGAAATACATCATGGAAAACAAAGGGACCTTATGGAATTTATAAGCCCGGGGTGCAATGCCTATGACTAAGGAATTTCATAACTACTAGTGGAAGCAACACATATTTGTTTGAAGAGATAGTGAACAATAGTTTCCTTTAGACATCAGAATGAAGTAGATAGTAGTCAACCTTCATGGATCTAGAAGGAATGGTTGCGGTAGATTCAGTGACAACATTGCAGACTAAAATGGAAAACCTCATAAAGGAATTAAACAACCTGATATTCGCTCGTTCTCCTCTCTATTCAAAGCAATTCAACAAGGATGCAAACTATATGGATTAGAGAGTCATATCACAACTGATTCCTTCCTAATGGAAAAAAACAATGTGGAAAAATTGAACTTCAATGAAGAACAATTTGGTCATGGAAGTGATTATCCTTATTTGAACAAGCACAATTTGGGGTGACAAAACTATCCAAATTTCTTTTGTCTAATAATGCAAGGACTCAAATGGGAAATCAAGACCTACTAGGATTTTAGCAAGATGATTCTAGTTCATAGGATTCTATATTAGATAAGATCATAGATAAGCTTATGAACATAGAAGAGGCCTAGAAGAGGAATGAAGGGCGATTTGATTAAGTAGGAGAAAATCAAGCTTCTTCTAATCACAACTTAGAGGCTCAATTATACCATCCACCTAATACATTGACTACAAAAAGTGTGGGGAGCCTTCTGAGCACTATGGAAGCAAATACAAGACAACAATTTAAGACTATCACACTTATAGTAGAAAGACAAGCAAAAACTCACCTTATAGTAGACCAAGAGAATAACAAAAAGGATGAAGAAAAGAATGAGGATGCTTCTTATACTCCTTATCCACCTTCATCCTAAAAATATCATTTCCAAAAAGATTTTAGAAGAATGAATTTGGTGAACCATTTGCAAAGTTTGTGAAAAAGCTAAAGAAATGGAAATTTTACTTGTCTTTTGTGGAACTATTGAAATGTTCGCCCAAGTACGTGAAGTTGCTTAAATACATATCATCTAAAAAGCAAACTTGGGAAGATGACCAAATGGTATCCATGATGGAAACTGTAGCTCCAAACAGTAGCCATAATGGAAATTGTAGCTCCAAATAGTAGTCATAATGGAAACTGTAGTCCTTATATGCCCTTAAAGTGGAAAGATATAAGAAGCTTTACGATACCTTATGTTGTTGGCAATTTAGAGATTTCAAAATTTTTATACGACTTAGGTGTAAGTATAAACCTTATGCCTGTCAATTTTTACAAAAGTGGGGCTAAGAGATGTGAAGCCAACATTTATGAATATTCGTTTGGTAGATCATTCAATAAAGAAACCATTACACTTAGTGGATGATCGTGTCGTTCAAGCTTTAAATTTTATAAGCCCTCAAATACCAAAAATGAACAAGTAGCGACTGTAGTATAAAAGGCGTCGATCCCACAAGGAGGGTACTAACCTAATCCTAAGTCGTCTAAGGCTTAGAGAAAAGAATAAAAAGAAATAAAAACTGCACAAGTGAACCTGGAAATTAAATACGAGATATTGATTAAAGAATTGTAAAGTAAAAATTTCAACGAGCAGAATTAAATTGAGCAATCATATAGGTCACAATGGAAATCTATCAAGAGAGTTAGTCAAGTTACGAGAGAGGAGATTTTACCTATCATTAATGTTAATCTAGCATTTATGTGTTTATGTGTTTACAGGTTGATTACTCTCTCTCAAGTTATAATCATTAAACTCTAATTGTAAACCCTAATTGAATTACGGAACTTGCAATCTCTCAATTCACAAATTACCCACAGTTTTAATTAGTTCTAAAGCTCTCTAATAAACAATTAGGTCTCACATAAGATCTCTCTTCATAAAATTACCAGGTAGATTAATTAAGTGGTCAATTATATCTCCTAACTCTCATTAATCTGATCTAATCATTTTTATTTAGCTCACCCTCTTGTTTTGTTACCGAAATATGCAATTACATTAATCAATCATAATATCCAAACTAATAAACACAAAAAATAACTAAATCAACATTAACTCAAAGTAAAATCCTAAAGGAGAGTTCAGAACATTATCAACAATCCGAAATCCATTTCCATACAATCCATCTAAACTTTATACATTTAAATGAAAAACAAAATTAAGAGAAAATGGAACTTAGGTTAGACAAATTGGGAAAGCAATGGCATCGGAATACCACCTACTATAGGGAGTAGCGATGTTAGGATCCACTTCTTCTTCTTGTTCTCTCCTCTCTCTTCTTTTTCTCTCCTTTTAGGGTTTCTAAGAGTGGCTTAATGTAAAAGCTTCTTTTCTCTCTTTTTTTTTATTTAAATAGTCTTTTATGTTTTGGGTAACCTTAGGATTTTTTCGGGGTCCGAAAAGTCCAAAAAATCCCTCAAAACGTGAAGTTTGTAAGCATTTGTGCATCTGCACGATGCAAGCCATGATCGTGGCCAACATCTAAGCCTTCTATCACGATCGTGGCCCTTGTTTTGACCTTAATGTCTTTCAAAACTCCTCTGTTCTTTGATATTGATCTTAAAATACTAGCTAGCACATCAAAGTAACTCAAAAACATAATATTTAAGCTTAAAAGCTTGTACTAACCTATAAAACACTTAAAACATAAATATTTAACAAGCTAACACAATTCTAACCTAAATGTATACTAAACGATTGAATTAAAAACTAAACATATCAAACTATGCCCTAAAACATGATGCAATTTACACTTATCAACATCCCCACACTTAAACGTTTACTTGTCCTCAAGAAAATAAAACAACAAACATAAAAAAATCATAAAGAACATAATGCAATAATAAGACAATGGCTTTAACTTTATAAAATAAATTTAACTTTAAACACAATCATTCAACTTATTTCAAATCATTAACATGCAAAATACACATTTAGAAGCTTTAGACTAAACATACATATTAATCAAGACCTAAATGTCAAGTCATTCACCCTTTTCAATTGCACACACACATTAATAATTATTTGTTCATTCAAACTATGTAATTACTCCTAAGTATGTTTTCCTGAAAATTTAAGCTATTTACAAGTTTGGTAGGTTTTAATTAGGAACACATTTTTTACTTATTTTTGCAGACATGGACCTAGTATTTTACATAGAGGCAAACATTGCTAATGAATGTCGACCCAGTTACTTGACTAAATCATGTTTTTATTAAGCTTCTTGGTTGGAACGTCATTATAGCCTTTTGACGTGAAGGCACATGGTTTTCTAACATAACTTAGTCTAAGATTTACAGGCCTTTGTGAAATCCTTGAGAGAATTGAACCAATGGCATATAAGTTGGCTCTTCCTATGGAACTATCCAAGTTGCATAATGTATTCCATGTATCAACACTATGGAGATATTGATTGGAGGATTCACATGTGTTATTGGTACAAGAAATAACGGTCCAACTAGACCTCTTATATGATGGAGAGTCAAAGAAAATCTTAGCTAGAGAAGTGTGATAGTTAAGGAATAAGCAAATTTCTCTTGTAAAGGTGCTCTGGCAACATCATGGCATGGAAGAGGCAACTTGGGAACTTAAATCGATGATGGGAACTTAGTACCCATAACTATTCAGTACAGGTATGAATTTCGAAGATGAAATTCCTTTTAAGGGGGAGAGACATGTAAGGGCCCAATATATAACCTCAAAGCATTATAATATGCCGGTGGTCTATTAAGAAGTGAACATAAAGAATTAAGTGTATCTAAGCATAGTAAGGGACATAATGGTAATTAATTTAAAAAACAAGGACAAATTGGTAATTTCTTCATTTAGGCATGCACATGAATAATTATATGTGAAAGATGGACTAGAATTAAATCAACTGATGATTTTATATGCTAATGTCAGAATTAAGGGAAGAAGAAGAACCAAATGTGCAATTTTGCTAAAAATCAATAAATGATCCAATAGGATTGAAACATGAGTCTAAGACTGGAAACATCATGAAAAAGGGAGTAGAAGAGAGGGGAGAGGGATGTGTATGTAGGGTTTTAACTCTAGAATTTTCTCTTCTCATCTCCTCTCCATTCCATCTCCTTAACCAAATCGTTTTATATAAGGAATTAAGTAAATTCTAGGTGAAAATCAAGGTAAAAGTTAGTAGCTTTCTTCTCGTCTTAATATTTTCTTATTTGGCTCATGAAGAGTTGCAATTATATGGTTGGAATTGGGATTAAGACATGTATTTGTGGTGTTTATAGTTGGTGAATCAAGCAAAGCTAAAGGGGAAGAGAAGGAAGAATATAAGAAGAAGAGCTAATTGACAACTTTCAAAGTTTAGGAATACACTTGGTTAATTTCTATATGTGTGCATATTTAAATGTGTAAAAAGATTGATTTGGATATGGAATGGTTTCTGGAATTGGTTAAATATGATAAGAGAGAGTAACATTTAGTAAAACTATGTCTTAGGTTCTCGGTTCACTTGAAGCAACCCCATTTTTTTGACCATAACTTAGCCTATAGACCTTGAAATTGGGTGATTCCAGTTGGAGATAAAACTTAATATATATATATATATATATCCCTAGGAGAGATTAGATCTAATTCTGACCTTATGATATTGAAAATTGAGATAAAAAATGATGATCAGATGTTGCCCCTGTATTAGAGCAGCTTGTGATGTTTGGTCCAAATGACCTAACCTTTAATGATATGGAACATAGAGAAATAGGAGAACAAATTTTTAGAGACATCATAGCCTAAATTGAACGTTTTCTATGTGAAAATTTTAGAACAAGTGGAGACCATCGTGTAATTTGCTTCTGGACTATTTTGGGTTCCCATTTTAGACCCACCTTGTGCTTAACCCAATTTGCACTATTTTGACTCCAAATTATGCGAGAAAAAAGAGAGCCATATAATATATAATAAATATGATTAAATATACTTACATATTGAATTGTAGATACAGAAATTATAGAATCATTCTGATTAGACCAAATAAGAGTCTTGGATATAGATGAAAGAAGGTTCATAAGAAATATTTTTAAAAAAAGGCACTTGTCCATTGTTCAGGGTCTCAAAGGGGCATAGAAAAATATAATAAATCTTGAATGAAAATGAAAAGGAGATATAAATTGAGTTCCTTCATAAATGGAAAGATCTTTGGAGTAAAAAGAAGGGGTTGATCCGTATCATCTTGACTTGTTTTGTGCTTAACCCACATTGCATTAATTTGAGTTTTTTGCTTCCATTTTTTTTTACTGAATCGTATCAAAACCTTTTTGAATGTTTGTGAAACTTTACAAGCTACTAGAAATAAATGAAATATTACTTACCATATGTGAATTGGGTGATTAAACATTGAAACTTAAGATTGAACATAATGCATGCTAAAGAAAATTTGCATGTACATAGATGATTTATATGCATATTTGTTGCTTATATATGTATAGTATGATTACACAAGTGCGATTTTGATACCATCCTAATGATGATAAGTTATGACTTGCATGAATGAACTTAAAAATAGATTTTATGATTCCAAATAATTATCATATGACTTGTCAATACATTAATCATGAAATTGGTAAATGTTTAAAGGAGAATGTCTTTATTATCTTAGTGATGGATAGATAGGCATGTCTATAGGGTTATAGTTTAATTTCTATAATTTGACACCACTAGTTTCTTCATTTTAAAACTGTAGTATCTCCACAATTCAATACCTTCGGGCATCCATAGTTTGATACCTTTGATTTTTTATAGTTCGATGCTTTAGGTATCCATAATTTGATATCTTTAGATATCCACAATTTCCATTATCCACACCCATAGGAATGTGCAAGATTAACACCAGAAAAGTAAATTTAACAATCTTAAATAAGAGATACAACATGATAACATGAATAATTTGTACTGATGAGCTTTGAATATCAATATTTGGCTTATAAATTTGCATTTTTAGTATATGAATAATATGTTGAAACATATTTGCATTATGTACTTTGTTTAAGCATTCTATCATTGTTTATATGAGTTTATGATATTCATGAATGTGGCAGATAACTATTTTAAATGTTCATTCAAACTAAGTGTTTCCCTATTAAGCTTTCAAGCTTAGTATGAGTGTTAATCCGTATAGGTCCAAGTAATAGGAATAAGGCATAAGGAACATCTATAAGAACCAAGGACAACCGTTAGAAGTAAATGTAGCTTTGGAATGTGGCTTTTGGTTAAAGATAGTGGTATATGTAATGAAGGAAATTGTAGTTTCTTGATAGTTTGTAATTAAGAATTTAAGTTATGTGTACTATCTCTTTTAGATTACCATATAAATGTAATGATGTAATACTACTTTTATATGATAATTTTAAGTGATATGAAATTTTGTAGTATGTATGCATATAACATTAATTAGACAAATGTGTGATGACAATCCCTATAACTGAATAGAATTGTACGTCATGAATGCATGTATAGGAATTTGGGTGCCATGTGTGTGGGTGGTTGTCAGTTTCCTATAGGGGGTGATGATAAGATCATTACTCCATATAATGACGATAAAACATGTTAAAAACAATCTTAAATATAGCAAACCAATGTTAAATGTGCAGCTGTACATTTTTCCTATTAAAACCAAAAATCTACCTCCTTTTATCTTTAATAACTTTGTTTTAATTTAATTAATCAAATTAAACGAAAGTCTAGCCCATTTCTAAATGTTCATATGGGCTTCTAATTACCAATTAATTAAAGTAAGCCTAAAATTCAATCATAGGCTTTAAAACATTTATTTGTATTTCTTACTTTGGTTGATAACCTTCCTAGAAGCCAAATGGGAAATGTAATTGGACTTATATAATTCAAGCTTCAATAAGCCCGAAATTAATTTAACCCCATTAGAATTAATTCCAACTTATTAACTAAATGTCATTCCACTAAAGACAATTAGTTAAACTCTAGAATTACTAAATATTATGATAACACATTTTTCAAATAAGATGTCCAATTGCAAACTCTAATATGAACCATATTATAGCCATCCGCACAATAAAGAGTAAAATTATTGTTTTGGCCTTATATTAGTTTTTCCTTCTAAATCTACCGTTTTACTCTATATGGTGATTAACACAGAAGATCTCATCTTAGTGTTAATACTTGATGGGTAGCTAGTCCATTAAACTATTGGCATTAGTTTAATCACCAATTTCTGTAAAATATCTAGAAGTGATGATATCACTATAAACTCTTTATTTGAGTAAATGTTCCCTGATATATGTTTCAATTAATAATTCCAACATGCAGATACTACATTGATACTTTATAAAAATCCATTATGATCATATCAAAAATTATAATGAAATACATATGAGTTCACCACTCATCAAGATTGTGGTCCATAATAAACAAATACTTAAGTTGTATTTTTTAAAATTAAAGTAACAACCCACTTTATTCTTGAAAACATACTTGATTCCAGATTCATTTAATAGTGTCATTATTGACAGTAAACTACTATCATGATATAAAACTCATCATTCCCTTGAAGTAAACTCTTTTACTTACTTAGAGATAAATCGCAACACTACAGTCTAAACCATAATTAAGCGAGCAACTTGATTATTCAACTATGAACCAAATATTTTAGATTCTAATAATATACATGTTTTCCATACATCTTTATCTATATGTATATTACTTATTAAAAAATTCGGTACCTTATAACTAGATATATAATGCTCATACAAATAAAACCAAACTCTTTTATTTTATTAATAATAAATATTTTCATTGCAAAAGT
>JANSVA010061325.1:0-12411 GCA_025504915.1 Erythroxylum reticulatum | reverse complement strand
TATATATATGAACATAATAACTCAAGTTCAACATCATCATCTCAAGTTGTTAACTACTTTAGATATACCTGATACCAACTCAACATCATCCATACACAATTCAAATCTCATTAACATCAAAAGAATAAATTTTTTACAAATCTTTAATGGAATTTCAAGCCACAATACATCATTGTCTCAAAATATCAAATTACAAAAGATTCTTGAACAAATAAACTTAAAATGCGATTAACATTGTGCTTTTCCAAAACAAACTCACAATACAAAATAAGTAAATTTGGAGAAATTCCCTTAGGCTCTTGATCACGTGGTCTCTTAGCTATTACCTGAGGATGGGATAAAAGGGATAAACTTGAAAGCTTATGGGTAATAGTTTATAACGGAAAAATAAGCAAAACCTTTGAAAACATTTTACTTGTCGTAAAAATTTTTCATTGAGTTCATAAAACACATGTTTCTCAAATTCTCATCGTTTAGTCAAATTCACAAACCATTAAATATGAATGCATCAAACTTGATAACAGATCATAAGTACATAAGTACATCAGAATGGTTTGGGTGGATCCAAAATAGAACATATTACACATTTCCTATAAGGGTCCTATGTAGCTGTGAACAGAACATACTAACGCAATCCCACATAATGGTTTTGCATATCCGTGAACTTATAGGATTCCATGAGAGGCTCCATGCCACTAGTGGGCAAGTGGGAGAAGCCTTTTGTCAAAATGTACTTGACTTAACTTAGGGGATCACCACAAACTCACATAACTGTAATTCATGACTTGTAAACATATTTCCCAAATTGGCACTTTTTCGAAACTTGATTTTTCATAAACATGAATTCGCAAACATGTTATCTTTTCAAAAATCACTTTCAAAGTCTTTTCATAAATCATCACACAATTCATGTAACAACGTATTGAAATTTCTCAAATCATTCAAAGGCAATAAATCCAACACTTATGATGCAATTGAAATCATTAAACTTCTTTGATGCTAAGAAAACATTAGGGGCTTATTTACTATATTATAAACATGTACCCACCTTGATTTCCTTGCTTATATACTTGCTCAAAATGCCTCTTCTCTTATTTCTCTTACCTATTTTGATCCCCTTTTTCAAGAAAAAAAATCTCACTCAATAAGGTTTTAATTGAAAATCTCACAAAGCCACAATCACTAAAATTGGTTCTAGAATTCTTAAACCCATGGATTTTCTAAACTCCATGAAATAAAATCCTTCCAAAAATCCAAAAGATTAAAAATGATCTTACCTTGATTCTTTACCAAATGAAGAGATCTTTGGCTCAAATGGAATCTCTTCTCTTCCTCCACCTTTTTCTCTTTTTGAACCACTTCAAAATATCTCTGAAAAGCTAAGAAATGAAGAAACCCTAGCTTAACTCTCTTCTTTTCTCTCAACCATCGAAATCTCTCTTCTTTCTCTCTTTGATTTGCTATTTCTCTTCTTTCTCTCCTATTTTCGTTTTTCCCTTATTTAAGAAGAAGACAACACTTCTTTCTTCCCATTTTACCCTTAATGATTGAGAAAAGTCCACCTTGCCCTTACTTATAAGCTTAGGTTCTTTTAACCTTAAGTTTCTTGCCAAAAATACCCTTGAACATTCTTATAACCTTAACACTTTAATTCAATCATCCTATATCATATAATCTTTCTAACATCAACATAATAATTAACTCCACAAACTTTCATAAAGACCTCATAATTAATGTAAATCATACTTATTCATCAAGAAAAAAATTTGGGGGCCAACACTTGTAGGCAGTCGGATAAGCCCATAATGCTTCTTCTAAATGCAAGCTCCAGTCTTTTTTTGATGGATTTACTATCTTCTCCTAGATATGCTTCACCTCTCTATTCGATATTTCAACTTGACTATTGGTTTGGTATGCAATGGAGACTTTGTGAGTAACACCAAATTTAGAAAATAGGTTATCAACTACCTTATTACAAAAATATGTTCCTTTATCACTCACCACAGCCTTTGGAATCCTAAACCTACAGAAAATATTGGACTTAAGAAATTCAGACACTATTTGGCCATCATTTTTTCTAGTAGGTACAAGCTCTATCCAGTTGAATACATAATCGATAGCTAAAAGAATATATGTAAAACTAAAATACAGAGGAAAGGGATCCTTGAAATCAATGCCCCAAACATCAAAGATTTTGCAAAATAGTAAAGGTTACTGAAGCATTTCATGCCTTTTACCTAACCGTTCAAAACGTTGACATTTATCACATAACCGACAAAATGTAAAACAATTTTAAAAAGGGTAGGCTAATAAAAACCGAAATCTAGAATTTTCCTAGATGTTCTCCTTGAACTGAAATGCCTACCACAAACCATTGAACGGCAAATTGAAATTATAGCATCGAATTCTTCACTAGGCACTCATTTTGTAATGACTTGGTCACTGCACATTCGCCATAGATGAGGAGCATCCCAAATGTAATGCTTAGCTTCGCTCCTTAGCTTTTGGGCCTGCGACTTAGATATAAGAGGATGGGTTAGTCCAGTCATAAGGTAATTGACTATATGTGCATACCAAGGTTCTTTTAAAACTAAAGCATATAAGATTGAATCAGGAAAAGAATCACAAGTAAGTTTAGAAGAGTCCACTCCCTTTGTATCATCTGGTAGCTTACTCAAGTGATCAGTTACATGTTTCACTGCCCCAGTCTGATCTTTTATCTCAATATCAAATTTTTGAAGAAGTAATGCGTATCTTATCAATCTAGGCTTCGATTGTGGCTTCTTAGGGAGATATCAAACAACTACATGGTTAGTAAAAATGGTCACATGAGAATTTAAAAAATAAGGCCTAAACTTTTCTAAGGCGAAAACTATTGCAAACAACTCTTTCTCAGTTATTGTATAGTTGATTTGACCTAGATCCAGTGTTTTTGAGGCATATGCAATGACTCTTGCGAGCTTCTCCTTCCATTGGCCCAACATAGCTCCTATAGCACAATCAAAAGCATCACTTGAGTTGGATCTAGTGTTTTTGAGGCATACGTAATGACTCTTGCGAGCTTCTCCTCTCATTAGCCCAATATAGCTCCTACAACATAATTAGAAGCATCACATGAAAGTTGAAAAGGTAAATTCCAATTAGGGGCAACTAGAATAGGGGGAGAAATGAGTTTGGATTTTTACTCATCAAAAGCATCTCTATAAGAATCATTAAACTCAAATTTTTCGTCTTTTTGTAAAAGCTTTAAAAGATGTAATGCAATCTTGCTTAAATCTTTTATAAAACGCTTATAAAATCTTACATGACCTAAAAATGTTCTTATATTTTTAATACATATAGGATAAGGCAAAGAAGATATAACCTCAATCTTAGCTTTATCAACTTCATTCCCTTTGCTAGAAATCAAATGACTTAGCAGTATGCCTTTATTGAACATGAAATGACATTTTTCAAAGGTTAAAATCAACTTCTTTTCAATGCATCTTTTCAAAACTTTTTCAAGACTAGCTAGCCAATTATCAAAAGAACTACCATAAATTGTGAAATCATCCACAAAGACTTCCATGCATTCCTCTAAAAATTCACAGAAAACAACCATCACACAACGTTGGAAAGTCCTTGGAGCATTACATAAACCAAAAGGAATCCTTCAATAGGTAAAGGTACCAAAGGGATATGTAAAAGTGGTTGTATCTTGGTTCTCTGGAGCAATAGGTACTTGGAAGTACTAAGAGAAACCATCTAGAAAACAATAATGCGATTTGCCTGCAAGCCTTTCAAGCATCTGGTCAATAAAAGGAAGAGGTAAATGACCTTTTCGTGTGGCCTCATTTAATCATCTATAATCTATGCACACATGCTAGGAATTCTGCACTCTTATAGGAATAAGTTCATCCCTATCATTTTTTATCACAGTTATCCTACTCTTTTTTGACACTATATGTATCGGACTAACCCACTCACTATCACATATGGGGTATATGATCCCAACACTCAAAATTTTTATGATTCCTTTTTTAACCACGTTTAGGATAAGTGGGTTTAGCCTCTTTTGGGGTTGTTGCATAGATTTTGAACCCTCACTCGATAAGATCCTATATGTGCAAATAGCTGGGCTAATATTAGGTATGTCTACGAGGGTCCACCCTATAGCCCTCTTATGTTCTTTCAAAATAGCAAGGAGTCTCTCTTCCTCATCGTTAGACAGGGCATTGGCAATTATAACAGGTAATCACTCATTAGACTCAAGAAAGCATACTTTAAAGTAGGAGGTAGGGGTTTCAATTCAATCATAGGAGGTTGCACAACAGAAGGAATCAATTTATGAAGTTCAAGAGAAAAGAACTCCCTTTTCCTTTAACCAATGATAGCTCAGGTTCCATGTGGTTAGCTTTACAATCTCCATTTACTCCAGGCATTAAACCCATCTCATCTTGATTTATGACAGTAACCACCTGGGGCAAATCCTTCTGCATACCTTCAATCAGACACTTTTTTTAAGGTGAAATAACTTCGTCAATTTCCTCATTAGTGTTAGTCGCCATGATGCCAAAATCACCTAACATATTAACAGAAAACCTTTCCCAAAGGGGGTCATCACTGACAATAGAAGACATTAAGTTCACACGTGAATCAGAAAAATTAAGTGAATGTAATTCAGCGCGAAAGGAATCCTCTTCAAATTCAAAGTCAAAGCAAGCATCATCAACAACAATATCAATCATTTTCACACCCAAAAGTGAGTAATCTTTATAAGGATGTTTGATTGCTTTATACATATTAAAACAAACCTTGTTATCACCTACTTCCATTAAGATGGTACCCTCTTTCATGCTAATCATGGTGTTAGCAGTCCTAAAGAAAGGTATACCAAGAATTAGTGTGGTATCATGAATAAGTTCAGAAGACATATCAAGCATATAAAAATTGGCAGGAAAGACTAAATCCTCAACCTGGACCAAAATATCCTCTATAATGCCCTTAGGATACCTAATAGACCTGCCATCCAACTGAAGTACTACAGTAGTAGACTTAAGAGTCTTAACTCCTAATGAAGTGTACACAAATTTAGGTACGACATTAATGGCTACCCCTACATCTAACAAAGCTCCCCCTATAGTGACTTTCTTATTGTGCAAGGGATAGTAAAGGATCCAGGGTCATGGCATTTTACCAGAATTTGAGGTTTAAATAGGGCAGACACATTTGAGCTTACTTGAACTCTTTCTTTTGGCCTAAACTTCCTCTTATGGGTACACATGTATTTAAGGTATTTGGCATAAGCAGAAACCCGTTTCACAAGATCAAGCAAAGGAATATTGATTTCCACTTTACTAAACAAATCAATAATATCTTTCTCATGCTTAGTTTTAGTCTTTCTTTTGCTCATCAAATATGAATTAGGAAACGGAAGGTCTTTAAGATTTACCTCTTTGCCAGTGGCTTTATTTGCTCCATTTTTGCTTGACTCAACATGCTCCCCTGCTGTTACTTGTTCATGGTTGCTCTCAAAATTTTCCCCTTTGAAAGTGGATTCCTTTTTAGCCAATTACGCTCTCCTTAGATCTTTCAGATTTCTTTACCCTAGCAGGTGTGTAAGACAACTCATTACCTTCAATCTCCTCATTAACTACTTCCTCATCCTCATCAATGAACCTCACTTGCTTCACACTATGAAGATTGATGGCATTTAAATCCTTAGGGTTTATAACAGTGTTTGAGGGGATAGTGCCACTACTCCTAGCTTGTTGCTCACTCATATTATTAGACAATTGAGTGAAATAGGAGTTGATGGTGTCAGTTTTTGTCTCCCATTTTGCATTAAATCTCCTGGAGGAGTTTTGTAAGCACTTTGGCCAAAAAATTAGTAAGGAAAAAACACTCTTACACTATTCACCAAATGTATCACACGAGAAAGACAACTTTCTTAGCAAAAGGCTAGGAGTTTAGCTTTCAAATAACCTTGGAAAGTACCTTGGAGTCTTTCTAATCCATGGCCAAGTCACTTCCATGACTTATGCTTATGTCTTGCAATAAATGGAGAATAAAATTAACAGCTAGAACTCGAGAAAAATTGCTTTGGTAGGTCGAGCTGCTCTATGCAAGTTGGTTCTGACCTTAATCCCACTATATAGTATGCAATCTACAAGCTTCCCTAAAACAATATTTGCAAAAATGGACCAAACTCAAATAAATTTTCTATAGGAAGCTTCAGAACTCAAAGGAAATTACACCTCATTAAATGAGATGTAACCTACATCCCCAAATCAAGTGGAGGTCTTGGTTTTTATAGTATAAAAAAATGACGTGAAACTTTACTGTTCAAAATTGTATGGGGCATTATCTCCCACCCATTGGAGCTACAGGCCAAAGTCCTCTACACCAAATATAAACTACCACTGGAAGACATCCTTAGACTCCTCCCTACTAAAAATGTATCTCACCTTTCGTGCCATCTTAGCCATATCTAGGAATTATGCTTGACTAGAATTTGTTGGATAGTTGGTGCTGGCTATCGAGTTCGTTTATGGAAAGACATACGACTTAAAGCAAGGAAGCCATTCGTAGAATTGACAATTTCACCTACCCTCCACCATGAAGGTTACCTGCCTATTTGTGATTTTGTTAACTTTGATAGGCGCTGGGATTTAAATAAATTACAGGGGAAGCTACCATGGGAAATTATCTAGCAAATTCATGCCCATTTCCCTCTATGCGCAAACGCACACCTAAACAAACCTTTGTGGGATTTGATAGACTCATGAACCTTCACTACATCTTCTGCTTACAACCTACTATGTGGAAATTAATGGCAAAATCTAGAGCTTAAATGGATTGTAGTTTGTTCATGTAAAGGGCCAAAATGTATTCAAACTTTCCTTTGGCTGTGCCTACACAAAGCTCTCCCTACCAATGCTAAAAGAAAATGGAGACACTTCACTTTTATATGATGATTGTTCATTATGTAGAGGAGTAGAAACCATTTACCATGTTTTGAGATGGTGCCTACAAGTGAAACATCTCTAGACCAAGCTCATCCTCAGGGTAAACATTCTAATGTTTTTACATGGAACATTACTGATTGATTTATCAATAACTTGTAGGAAACCTTGCTACTAAATGAGATGCCATGGATAACAATCTTTGGAGTTGTATTCTTATCCCTTTGGAATGATAGGAATCTGCTTTGGTTTGAGGGAGAAGTACATTATGAGGACTCTTTGGTCACCCAAATTCTAGTGAAATCAAGATAAGTCAGTTATTCAAATACATAGCTATTGACCACTATGAAAAAAACTAATAGACAAGAGGCTTTCATCCTGAAGCGAATTGGCACAAGATTAACGCCGATGGAGCCTCCAAACTAGTCACACACCTCATTATGGCAAGAGGATTAATCCGAGATGAAACAAACTCGTGGTGTGTAGCTTTCACAGCCAACATAGGCATTGGCTAAACTTTTTTGGCTTAATCATAGGTGCCTATTTTTCCTTACTCACATCTTAGGATCTAGGTTTCTGACAAATTATACTAGAGCTTGATAATAAAGTGTCATTGCTAACCTTCAACACAAGCAACCAGTCGTCGACCAATACAGTGCCCTCTTCTAACAAACTATAGAGATTTTTCAAAGGAAATGGATAGTCCATATTTAACACACTTACCAGGAGGGAAACAGATGTACCGACACTTTAGCGACCTTTTCTTTGAGACACCCTCTTAGACTACATATTTTAGAGTATCCAACAGATTTTGTCAAGAGCTTATTGTCGTAGGACAACATGGGAGTGTCATTTCCTCACAGTGTTATAGAATTATGAGCTAGGCATGTTGTGCCTTCCCATTGATAAAAAAGAGCATAGTTTTATTATTAAAGAGACTACATTCAGCCCCTCATTGTGACACAATTGAAGAATTTAATGTTTGCATTAATTATTAATATTAAGATTTAGATAGCAACTCAAAAAAATCAAATGAAAAAATAAACAATAAAAAGAAAGTTAAGAGGATTTGACTCATTGTGCTTTTTATGAGTGTCAAGAGTGAGTTGAAACCTATTTTACCTCATTTTGCTCTTTATAAGGGTAAAAAATAAGCCCTATTTTGTCTCATTTTGTTCTTTATGAAGATTAAGGTTGAGCTGTATTTTGTTCTTCATAGGAGTGGACCCTACGCAGGTGACCTTCTTACCCTTGCCTAGGGTTGGCCCTGACATTCAAAGCCTAAGCCTCATCTTTACGAACCAAAACATTTTATGGTTTTTGTTATTTATGATATTAAGAAGAAGGTCCTTTCAGTATAATCCTAGTGGATGAAACTCACACTTCCTCATCATCATCATCACACCCAGTCCGAAGTCCCACATTAAAGCAGGGTCTGGGGAGGTCTGATAGTACGCTGCCTTACCCATACAATATAGAGAGGTTGTTTCCTTTAAATCCACATACAGAAAGTACAAAAGGGGAGTGGATGCTGAATAAAGTATTAAAAGAGCCCGCGGGGCACTCAACCACAGTTAGTAAATAAATTTCAAAAGTAGAAATGTTTAAAAGGGGTTGATGCTGAAAGGAGTAAATAAATAAATTAATACGCTTGGCAAGAGTAATACTAATAGCAATAATTAGAATAAAAATAATACTAGTAAACTAAAACGAATAAAAATAATCCGAAAACTAATACTACTAATACAAATAATGTTAAATGAGAAAAAATTTTATTGCATTTATTTCTATTTCATAGAATTTTTGGCATTGATAGTTGATTTGTATTGTTTGCAAATCTATACCATGAGATACTAGATGGAGATATTAAGAAGTTGGTAAGATTTTGTTTTGCTACAAGAATTACTTTCACATATTAAATGGATGTTGTGTTTTTAACATTCTTTCCTTCTCAGGTCATAGAGCGAATCGTGTTAAGAGCTACTGGAAGGTTTATAATAGAGCATCCTCTAATATTGCCTTGTGTTAAGTAAATGGTTGGTAAAATTATAATCTTAGGAAACTTTTTAACCATGTTGTTCTCCAACAGAATCCGTAGCCGTATGAAGGTTATAGAATAAATATAGAGAGTGATGAAAGAGGAGAGGAGAGAAAAAATTATTATCCTTAAATTATTTACATCTCAGTTGCTAAATAAAGTAAGGGACTCATAGGTAGGCACGGTAACTGGAAGAGGTGATATGTTCTAGTTAGGATGTAGATTAAATGCTTATGAAAAGTTTTGATTCTTTTTAAATATGTTGAAATGATTGAATTTAAATTGAATTTTGATTGTAATTTTTTAAACATGTTAGAGACATTTGAGTTTAGATTGAATTAAGATGAGAAAGTGTTAAGGTATAATTTAATCCTTTTGATTTTATTGTAAATGTTGACGTTATTAATGCCTCTAATTGACAAAACATTTGCATGATTTTTGTAAGTAAAAAAGAACCTGTTTTTTTAGTTAATACCGCAAACTACTTACCTATAATTTTTCATATTGATATAGAAAGACAAAAATGAGCCGACAAAACTAAACCCCTTCTCTTCAAAATTTGAAGTAGATAACCCATCAAAATAAAATTATTAGGTTACGTTCAAGGTTTTTTTTTAAGTATTTGAAATATTAATCTAAGTTCCAACATCCAATCGTTGTCCAACTGCAGTAAGCATAAAAAAACACAAATATTGCAACTATTAGTTTGTTGAGAAACCTTTTATGACCCTCGTAACTCCAAAATCTTAACATTCACAAACACGAAAATAAAATCTAAAAGTAAAAGACGTAGAAAAAGAAAACTTCAGGCTCCAACCAAGCTACAGTCTTTCCTTATCTGTCTATGATCTCTTCCTCTTTTTATACCTATTGAACCCATTTTTGCCATTGCCATAGAAAATGCTTGGAAAAACTTCTGCTTATCCTTGGTGAGTTGTTGGACAAAAGGCTTAGTCCTAGGGTCAATAAAAAGACCTTGGTCCGAGGTCAGCAGCCCTAAATTGGCCTGTAAATTTCCGAAATAAGCATGATCAAACAAGAAAGGAGTAGTCACATCAAATGGTACAACAATATTCGCATTCACACCGAATGGTGGGCATGACATCTTTAGAGCCTTGAGTAGCTTTGGGTTCACGGTAGGGTCAGGCTGTTTAGTGCCATGATAATTATAAAGTCTTATCAACAAAATCCTTGCAATGGGCGAAGCCTATTGTATGTGCACCGGAGCGCAGGACTAGGTCCTCCAGAGTTAACCCTTTGGAATTGAAGAGTTTCAGTAGCTGATCAACTATAGAATTTGCAAGAGGAAGATTGGAAGCCACCATTGATGCCATTCATAGTTTGCCGTCCCACCTGCCTTTCTTCACTTGGTAATATGGACCACCTGCCTATGCTTAAATGAGTAGATGTTGAGTAAAATCAGCTAACGTGAAACAATAATCTTGATTCACAGTAACACTTCTTAGGACACTTCTAGCTATGCTTCAACTTAGAATAGAAAGGAACCAAAAACCTCAACTTTTGATGGGGAGATTAGTACGAATGAACTGTTACATCAAGTGGTACTTGTTGATGCATTTTGGCATATATGTTTCTTAGCTATAGAATGGTATATTGGACAAAAGAAGAAATTGCAGGATTTAGGGATTTTGCATCTCACAAGATTGTAAAGAGATATGATCTCTTTTCCAAGATCACAAATTTTCACTCGTAAGTACATAAAAGCAAGATGACAATGAGATTACTTACAATACCATATTATTGTACACTAAAGTTTATTTTCTCATTGCAGTAGCTACTTTTTGGAGCAACCCAAATAATATTCATAGTTGGTTAATGCATCGAGTATCACTAACAATCAGTTTAGGTGTTAGAAGCTAGAATCAGAGCAAGCCTGATCTGTTTAATATAATCCTTGAGAAACGTTCACTTTAAGGTATCCATACATAATTGGTTCATGATAATTTTAGGCATGGACAAGAATACTTAAATCTGAAAACGTTAGTTTGATCTTTTATCATCTATACTAACCCTATCATAGGACAGTAGAGAAAAAGGCAACTATTCAAAGATGGAATTCATCTTTCCTGTTATATTCTATTGAATTTCATTCAGAAGATTTGATTTATTCAATACTTAAAACATCATCATTATAGAGTAAGGATGATGGGCCCTACTCTCACCAATAAGACAACCACCTTAAAAGTAAAAGGTAGTAACAATGAAAACTGAGATGAAAAAGAAAGGAATCAAATATTTCCTCAACAAATGCTTACCTTAATTACGCCATGAACTAAAATCTCAGTGTTGTCCCTTTACTGAGTTCCTTAGAAATTCTAAATGTGGGTCTTACTTGTCCCTGGTGCATAAAGCCAAACCTTGACCTTCACAGTGGATGAATATTCCATTCAATAAAGTCAAAGAGTGGTTAATTAGTACATTAATGGTGACTTGTGTTAGGTGTTTTATGCTCATACGTGATTATAATGACAAACGGGCGCATAAGATATGTAATCCATATTTCCATCCCCGAAAACATTAGTATGCTTTGCTTCTCAGCATAGACCAGACAAAAGTTTACCCCTACCATCCTGTGATGGAAGCGTTTTCTTAATTGCATAACGTAATGGCATCAATGGAAAAAAGAAAAAAGTGAAAAGACTCGATTTTCTGCTCATCTCTAAGAAGACCATTCATGTATTGTACTTGGCAATTAAGCGTAAGATGAGAAATGACTTCATTTCAATTAGGATCTGTTATATCTTAAATCAAGAGTTACGGACATATGAAAGAAAACTTGTGGCTTCTATCCATGAGTGCATATTAGCTCATGCCAAATGGCTAGAAGCCGAAAAATTGTCTCTCTCATTCTCCTATTCCTTTCCTTTTTTGATTGGTGGTCTACTCTTACTATTACTCAACTTTTCCCTTGAAAGGAACGAAAGAAAATATTTTTCCAAGTTCAACTATAATCTAAACGGTGAATTTCGGTCTGTGAACTTGCAATAATCCAAGAGACGTGAAATAGAAAAGGGGAGGAAGCAGGTTGTATATGATTAGGAAGTGATAAATGTAGCCATATAGTGAAGCATATGTCAGGAAAAGACAATTGAAACACATACCAAGTGCACAAAATCTCTTGCTGCAACTGCAAGTATATCTGCACATGACACAACAGCAGGGCACTTGGTCTCCACCAATGCCTTGGCCTTGCTCGTAATCTTAAATCCCTCTGTTAAGAAATAAAACTATTTCTACACAACTAGAATGCCAGTAGAACAAACACACAATACCAAATTTGATAACGGAGTTCGGCCAAATTGTGCCTACGTCTCCGGAGCTAATGCACACCCTTTTATTAGGGAGAAAAACAACACTTAAAAGTGTTTCCATTTAACACTCAAACTCACTAGTGTTTACACACTCTCT
>JANSVA010061314.1:0-33167 GCA_025504915.1 Erythroxylum reticulatum | reverse complement strand
CTCCCTTATCTTAGGATATGTATCGGAATGACCTACAGGCGTCCCGGTGCGTACCCTAGGGTAATGGGGTGTTACACAATTATCATCAGAGAACCTTCTAAACAAAAAGTTAAGGTTCAAGTTGATCCTATAACAGTAAATGATCAGACGATACATCTTCTACCCCCTGAAGAATGAAGACTATATAGTATTCTACATGATGAAAAGGTAGAACCATATCTATTGAAGATTATGAAAGATCCTTATATAATATATCTAGTGATAAGCAGAATGACAATCACGATTGTACCAGATGTACAACCCAGAAGTCTAGCACCGGTAGTCAACAAAGGAAAAGGAAAGAAGAAGAAGTTTCCTGAAAGACGAGAAGATGATCTCACAAAAGAAGAGATTCAAGTAGCAGTGAAGAACATAGACAATGTATATCATGTAGCTCAACCTGTAGGAATATATGTATCACATCATATGTCAAGGGAATCAAAAAGTAATTTTAGAGCATCTACTAAAGAGGAAAGCTTCAAGGTAGTTGGCACAATATCAGAAGGAAGGTACAAAAGTATGACAATTGAAGGTATCGATTTTAACTTAGAAACCTTTGTGCATTTTCTCATTCATTTCAAACCCTTAGGTTTCATTACTTTAGTTAAACTATTTTACACATTATAAGGCAACCGATTTACAAATTACTCTCAATTAAAATTAAAGAATTAGAAGATTTACCTATAAAACCATCTGTCTTTGAACACATTCATCCACTTAGTGAAATACTACAAGATGCCACTGTTAATTCGGAGTTCTTGAAGAATTTCATCAAATGGACTGAAGCTGGTCACAAACAGATGAAAGTACAGGAAGCCTTTGCCAAAAACAATGAGGAAAATAATACTCAGGTTGATGAACTAGTTGATGTAGTGGGTGATCTTTATGAGGAAATAGCACTTCTACGTGTTTCTATAGACAAAGACCTTAAGACAATCCGCATTGATATTCAACAAATGTATTCTAAAATTTTGAAGCGTCTAAAATGAACAATCTTTTTTATTAATAACAAATAGGGGAGAATAGTAGAAGGAGAATTAGAATTAGAATTTTTTTTAGTCATTGTATATCTTGCTTTATTCGTCTAAATATTATTTTTATCTTCTAATATTATGACTATTTGTTATCACCAAAAAGGGGGAGATTGTTAAGTCAAGAAGACTTCACTTCTTCTATTGATTTTGATGAAAGTCAAATAATAATAATAATAATAATAGAACTGTGTGAACTGTTTTGATGAATTTGTCAAGTGCGCAGATAAATGTAAGTGGCACAAATCATCAAATCAAGACGATACTTAAGTAAAAGTTGAATAAGATAAAGTATCTAAGATGGATTAGATAAAATGATTAAGTCTAAGACACCAGACGAAGCACGAATCTAAGAAAAATGATGTAATTGAAGAATGTACTTGAACGTTAGTTAGTTAGAGTTAGTTACAGGACTCAACTAATATCAGACTTTAGAAGACTCTAAAAGCCTATTTCTCAAAGAAGATCGTTAGAGTTTTAGGTTATAAATATTATTTATAGTCGTAAACTTTTTTAAAAAATGGGAGAATTATGAATTTACAAAACATACTTAGAGAAATTATGTGTTCAAGTGGTCACACTATGAAAAATATTCTAAGAGAAAAGAAAGAAAGAAAGAGAGCAAATACATCTGTAACGTGAAGCACAAACAATATCTTTTCGAGTTAAAGAAAGGCTAGAGTTTGAAGAGAATAAGTAAGAAGATAAAGAATACTTTGTGAAAGAGACCTGAAGAGGCTCTGCAAGTGTAGAAATAATACTTGTAACGTTGAAAGAGATAGTGAAATCACAGACAAACTATGAGTACTAGATGTAGCCCAAGGTTCAGGGTGAACCGATATAAATCACAGTGTCATATTCTCTAACTCTTACCTCTTTAATTTTCTTATTGTTAGAAGAATAGATACTAATTTCCACTATTACATTACTCATCAAATTAAGTGAGTTGTTTTGAAATCATCTGAATCTGTCAAAAAAATCAAGAAGACTTTAAATTAATATCTTGGACGATTTAACACAACTCAACACCCCTTCTTGTGTATTTTACATGTTATACATGATTTCTATATTAACAAGTGATTTACTTCAAGCAAAATGTGTGAGGACTTTTTTGGTTCAAATTTCACATCATTTAGAGTTCAAGAGAAGAAGTTATGATCAAAAGAGTGAAGGGTGTTCAAAGATGTCAAATAGCAGAATACCTTCACGATCGTGCACTTCCAATTGATCCTCCATTGTCACGATCGTGCTTGTACACGATCATGCAATCCCTTAATGACCCATTTTGTCACGATCATGCTTGCACTACCTTTTATTCAAGCTTCCTTCTGGATCTTCTCAAAACAAACCTTCGGGTTAATTTTTCATGGTCATTTTGACATTTATTTTTAATACCATTAATCAATTGTTCTACCACTTGGCATTTTTTTCCTATTCTAAAAATACCCATAATTTCATAAATTCTCCTATTTTCACCAAAAGTTCTAAGTCAATACGTATCCTCTCAAAATCAATTTTTAACACATATAATTCACAATTCCAAATATAATCACATTTATAGATCAATTATACTAGTAAAATGTCAATAAATGCTTGTACAATCATTTTAATGTGTGCAATAATCAAATTTCTCATGTGTATATGCTAATATTATGTATGAGCATGAAATGCATTTTTCTATTCTCTCATTGCTATTTCTCAATTACTGAAATCTAGGGTTCTAACCCTTAGTATAGAAACGGGATGTTACAATTCTCCCCCTTAATAAATTTTTTCCTCAAATTTCTTATTTTATTGATCAAAAAGACAGGGGTATTGTTTCCTCATATGCTCCTTCATTTTTCATTTAACTTCATCACTCAAATAATTTCTTCCAATTGACTATAGTCAATGAAATCACTCGATCTTTCAAGTAATTATTTAGTTATCACACTATTTTAACTAGTTCCTCAATACATGTATATATATTAGATTATTCACAAGTTTCACTTTATTCTATACCTTTGGTGATGATCCACCTAACTCTTTTATCTTTCATGAATCACTTAATTTCTATTACAAATTCATTTCACTTATCAACAGTGTCTCGCATCAATTTTGTTCTTATTCATCCCAATACAAAGGTGGATGACTCTTTCTATTGTATAATGCCTTATACGATATTTTAATAATCTCATTGTGATAATGATTATTATGCTTAAATTTAATTAAAACTGTACATTGACCTCATGTTTCTATAAACTCTAAAATATAAGTTCTAAGCATATCTCCAACATGTAAGAATGTTGGCAATTCATACATGCAGCCACTGGTTTCTACATCTTTAGTCGTCAAATGCGATTTTGTTGTATTCCTGCTGGGATGTACAGTATAGGTTGTTGTTTGTGCTTTCTCCAAAAATCTCTTTTCTCAATCATCTCCTTCAGGTACACATACTCTTTACTTCAGTCACAAGGTATCATTTTTCCAATCAGATTCATTTTCGATTTCTCAATAAGGTTTATAAATTCTAAATCCTCAATTTGGGTTTTGTTAATTCTTTCATATGAAACTGTTCTTAAATTTCAATAGCTAATAATAGTTTGATTTGCCCAAAATTCAACTCGACATTCTATGGTTTTTATTGCACTAGATTTGGTAACCTCAATATCTAAATTTATGTTACACTGTTATTGAATTTTCTATTCAATGCCTCAGATTACAAGACTAGCTTTACTGGGAAATACTCATTTGCGCAATCATAATCTTTCAGTAATTCTATCCATTGTCTCATTCTTATATTTAATCCTTTCAAACTCAATAATTACCTCAAACTTAAATGATATGTATATTTATATATATCCACAATGTTTCTGTACATATAATGTCTCCAAACTTTCAAAGTAATGGCTATTTCAATAAGTTGTAAATCATGTATCAAATAATCAACTCATGAGACTTTAATTGTCTCCATACATATGAAATTAATTTATTATGCTGCAACAGATTGCATCTTAATCTTTGGTGTGAAACATCAATAGATATTACACAACTTCCAAATCTAAATGATACAATTAACATTAGGGTTATAATTCCTCAAAATTCTCTTTACATTCATCACTCATATAATTTACACGTTTTTCTTTAGAAATTTTTGTCAAATGGCTAAGATTAATGAAACCCCTTAATAACTTCTCGTAGTGTCCAATTTATAGTTAATTCTAGAAAACATCGGATCTCTTATATATTCCTTGTAGTTTCTCACTTCATCATTACCTATACTTTCTTTGGGTCTCCCAACATGCCATGTTCAAATACTATATGACCCAACATTTTATTTGATCAAGCTAAGATTCACTTTTATGGAACTTGGCAGATAATTGTTTCTACCTTCATGATATGTAAGATTTCCTCAAGTATTCAAAATATTCTTCTCAACTTTTTGAATACATTCAATATATAATCTATAATCATAGTCACTAACTGATCCAAGCAAAATTGGGACACTTTATTCTTCAATGCCATGATACTGTCGGGGGCATTGTTAACTCAAACAGATATTGTTACAACTCTATGTGCCCATGATTAGTTCTCATAATTCCTTAAGTAACTAATTCCTTAATGAGGTAATATTATCTTATGTTCTTTTCGGTTTCCCAATTGAGTACTTTTCTTGAATGATTTTCTGCTTTCACTCGATTTTCTCTAATTTCACATTGACTTCTTCTAATGTCTATTCATTCATATTAGCTTCTCCACATATTTCAATTTATTTGCAATCTTAACTTCCTGTATTGGTAACATATTCATCAAATCTAATTTGTATCTCCTATACATATTTGCATAGAATATAGAGTGGACCTAAGTTCCTTCAGCAATAGCAATAATATCATCCCAATTTCATGAATCTATTAATATAAATGGGTTACTTTTCATCAACAAGCTACATATACTCTTTGTAACATATTCAACCTCTTATACTTGAGTCTCCGTTAAGAATGGGACTCCGCTATTCACTTTCAATTCATTGTATATTCATTTCTGATTTGTTCCTTCATTGATCATCCTTTAAAATAAACCATCTGATCTACTTAACCTAATTCGGTGAAATTCTTCTTTAAAAGAAGATTTCTTGCTACTATCATCTATACTATTCACGTAATCCTTATCAATCAACTGCTTTCATCATTGCTTACCAATTATTCTTCTTACCTCAAGAAGATCAATTCCAACTATTCGTAATATCTCAATAAGATCAATTTCTATCATATCTTATATGATTATAATAGCCTTTCTGATAAGGCTCAGTGAAGCAATAAGTAGATTCATTTACTCTAATACCTTGGTTTATACCATTAAGATCGTTACATCTTATCTAGAGATGTACTTATGATAATTCAAATTAATAACTTATGCTCAAGATATTTTAATCTCATTCGATTCAAGACAACACTTCTCCTTTTGCACCTATCCTCAATTGTGAGGACTATGCCACGATCGTACCCTTCTTCTTTTTCCTCGAATTCATCACCTATAATAACATTATTAACAATCTCAATCTATCCCTAATTGATCACTATAAGCACTTTTGTGTATTACTCTAATTCATCTTAGACTTTGAACCATGGGAACTATGACTAACAAATATTCAATAAGTCATAGATTGCTTCCTATATCATCTCCACACATATAATACATATGTGCTCAATATTCTCACTTATTATGATGACCCCATTCTTAGATATGTACTCATAAAACTTAACCTTGACAACATTTACATATGTCGCTATCATTATCTCACCTTCCAATTACCATTATATTGTCATACATACATATGTTCACAATCAATTCAAAAATATAGATTATACCCTAAAATTCTGATATCAATTTCATAGACATATTCTTATGCTAAATCATAACTCTTATCACATTTATCAAACAAACATTTCAAGTCCATGTTTAACCTCTCAAGGTTATAGAAAATTTTATTTTCTTTTAACTTGGCTTGTACACTTTAAATCTCTTCATTCATATTTTTATCACTACTTTCCTTAATCAGTCCATGACAATGTATTCACATCTATTGCAGATTCGAGGATATATCACCACATTACAATATTAACGCCATAATTAATAATACATTTATCAATACGATTGTGCTGAATCTTTATCTATCATATCTAACCATATACTATTTCTCATTTCTAAATATTCGCAAACTTTCATTTTCTCACATTTCGATAGATCATCATTCTTCTCACTATTTCTATTAGCTCAAACTTTTAGCAAATGCTCATGTGTGTAACTCATGTAAATACGACCCAAACTAGGGATCAGTTATTACTGCATGCTAAAACATGTCTAAAATATATGTAACTTGACACATATTTCGAAAAACACCGATGTAAGAAACTAAATCTGGGCTTTGATACCAAAATGTAACACCTCACTCTCATAGGACATGTACCCAACATCCTGAGTGATATTCGAGTACATATCCCGCAAGGGTGGCATGCTAGAATAGTCAAACGATCAAATTATTTTTAAAAACAATTCACACATATGTGAAAAATCAATAATCAATTTTGGCCCGTTTATTTCATAAACATTTTCAATTTACAAGAGTTACAATCGTTATACAACTCATCAGAATTTCACTAGTCACTTGGGCCCATTTCAGATACAAAACATTTTAGTCATAATGTCATTACATTACAAAATCATTCATATACACATTGTACAGTATTTGTGAATACATATTTTAATACAAAATAATGAAACACACATGTAGGCGTAAACTAATCCCGACCTCTATCTCTTACTCAAATGCAGTGGCTAGACTCTAATTTGTCTAACTGGAGATCTTCTCTAAATTTGAAAAATAATGTTGCAATTTTATGGGGAGTTTGCGAACTTAGTGAGTGTACCATCCTCGATGGCTCACTCAATCACATAACACATCAATACATGTAATCACATATTTCACATCATTTCATTTATCATCATGTAGCATCACCAAAACTCTTTTGTTCACAATTTTCACATTTCACATTCAAAGCAGCCAAACAATTCTTTTCGATCATTCAAATCATACATACTACTTATATATGTAATACACATTAGACTCACTTTCAGTTGTTATCATTGTGACCGAGTGCCTATAACTATCCCGTATCTATTATAGATATCGGGCTTATTGATAACTGTCTCGTATCCATTAGGGATATCGGACTCATTATACATAGTAATCCTTTGGCTCTTAATCGCATTCTGAGCTTTAAGCTCTTTTTCACTTTTTAAGCTTTAAGCTCATTTTGATGGCTACTCCAATCACAACAATCTTTATATTATTGTGCATTCATGCAATGAAATACATCAATCACTTTATTTCACTTTATACATATCATCAGACCTTGGTCCGGCATTCAACATTTAAGTTGAGAATCATCTATTTCATTCACATGTACATTCACATTTTTCTTCGAAACTTGGTCTGGTATTCAAATATCAAGTTAAGTATCACATAGTCAATCCAATTCACATTTAATGAGCACTTCCAATATTATTCATGCATCACACGCCTCGGACATTCAATGTCCAGAATCAGTACAATCACATTCACATAATCATTCAATACAAAATTTAAACAGATCAATTATTTAAAGTAAGACCATCTAAGTCGACTCACAATCAGTACAATCACATTCACATAATCATTCAATACAAAATTTAAATAGATCAATTATTTAAAGTAAGACCTTCTAGGTGAACTCATAGTACGCTCCAAATTAGCATTAGCTTCTATGATCTAGAAACATCTTGATGCGGACATTTTATCCTGCATATCAACATTATGCAATACACACATTGCACATACATTATTAATTACATAATCATATAAACAATTAATTATACACATATGCATATGTGCAATGTGTAATGTGTAATGTGTAATGTATTCTCAAATTGACTATTCCGGGTATGTTTCCTTAATCGCATCTCTTGATCAGTCAAACCTTATCGTTTGTATATCTCTAACTCATTCTTAGGTTTACACCTCAAGAATACTTGGTTACTCTAATTTCATAGTTCAATTACTCATCATTTATTTTCTAGCAATATATGCTCTCATAATATCCAATTCTCATTTTTTATCACATATTACTCAACTCTTTTGAATCACAACTCTTATTATATAAACATCTTCATTCCCATTACACACATGCCTTTGGTACTTTGATATCAACAATTCATTTACCAGGTTATATCATCACTAATCGATCATTCAGTTTTTCTCAGATTTTTGGGTCCATTTTGGTATGGCCATTTATACATGTAAAATGAAGTATTTAGGCAACACTTTCTTCTAAAAACTTGTTTTCCATATCTTAAGTTTCTAATGACACCAAGATCATACAATTTTATTTAGTATACTGAATGTTATACTCAAAACATTTCAGATTGTCCGTAAACTAAAATAGTACTATGTACTCAACTTAGAGCTAAAATTTGAAACTCTTAAAAATAGAATTTGAATTTGATGTCTTCCTAAAAATTGTAATCATATGTCTCTAGTTTAATACGAATCACAAATCATCTTATTAGGATATCTACATATCAGTATATGGCCAAAATACCGATGTCTGTTCATTGAAAACTCTCCAATTAACAATATTCTTACACACTTCATCACTCTCCTCCCTAATTCATCGATCAATCTTTTCCAAATGAATTTAAATGACCTTAAATTTTTTTATAGAAATAAAAATGTGTGAGCAATTTGTTGGTTCAAATTTTACGTCATTTGGAGGTCGAGAGAAGAAGTTGTGATCAAACAAAATTGCCTGA
This sequence comes from Erythroxylum reticulatum, assembly GCA_025504915.1. NCBI lineage: Eukaryota > Viridiplantae > Streptophyta > Magnoliopsida > Malpighiales > Erythroxylaceae > Erythroxylum > Erythroxylum reticulatum. The sequence goes on along the minus strand of JANSVA010061314.1, from coordinate 24,270 downwards.
AGCCTACGCTTTTTTTAATCCAATAGTGGATGTTATGCCAGTAATCCCTGTGCTCTTTTTTCTATTAGCCTTTGTTTGGCAAGCTGCTGTAAGTTTTAGATGAGATCTTGAATACTGTCCTTCTTTACTACTGTCCGAAAATAATACATGATTTTTTTTTATTTGAGAAAAAAATTAAAGAGTGAAGGGTGTTCAAAGTTATCAAACAACAGAATACCTTCATTGTGCACGATTGTGCTACTTCCAATGGATCCTACATTGTCATGATCATTCAATCCCTTAATGGCCCATTTTCTCATGATTATGCACACTACCTTTTATTCAAGCTTCCTTCTCGCTCTTCTCAAAATAGACTTTCGGGTCAATTTTTCATGGTCATTTTGACATTTATTTCTACTTCCATTTATCAATTGTTCTGCTACTTGACTTTTGTCCTAGTCCAAAAATACCTATAATTTCATAAATTCTCATATTTTCACCAAAACTTTCGAGTCAATACATATCCTCTCCAAATTAGTTTTTAACACATATAATTCACAATTCCAAATATAATCACATTTATAGATCAATTATACCTGAAAAATGTCAATGAATGCATGCACAATCATTTCAATGTGTGCAGTAATCAAATTTCACATATGTATATGCTAACATTATGCATGAGCACGAAATGTATTTTTCTATTCTCTTATCGCTATTTCTTAATTAATGAACTCTAGGGTTCTAATCCTTAGTATAAAACGGGATGTTACAAAATATACAACAAAAGAATAGAATATCAAACAAAATACATCAAATATGAGTGTAAAAATATAGTCAAATATTCATCTATCACACCATTTTTTCCATTTATGAAAATTCCCATCCCTACTCTACTTCTAAAAATTTCCCTCCATTAGCTCTAGAAGTCACTGTCCAATGCCTTTTTACCTAAGACACCAATTCTCATAAGGCTCCTTCAACTCCTCTCAAAAGTAGGTACTTTATCCCAAAACTTTAAATTATTGTAAATTTATTAAATAAAAATTAAATAATTTTCACAAAATGTACATATATATAATATATTATTAGAAGTGAAAAATGATTCATTAGAAACAAATACCAATTTATTATAAATTTTTGACTATTTTTATAATATGTTACATTAATATTAATACAAAATTTATGTTTATACATATTTTTATGAGAGATAATTCAATTATTTTTTTATTGGTTTAAATTACTTTGTTTTGATCGTAATTAACACTATACATCATTTTTATTTATTTTTTTAAATAAAGATAACAAAAAAATAAAATGCCTAATGTAAACAAAATTAGGAAGTCACCATAGCAATCAATATCTAGATGGTCTAACTGTTAAAGTTAAGAGTTTTTGAGTAAAAGCTATTAAAGATTTTGTATATGAAGTTTAAGTAGTGATGGAGTTGAAAATAACTATGACTTTAAAACTAGACCAAATTGGTCACTTCAACCAAAAAAAACACAAACCAACCTAATTTTCGATTTTTGATTTGGTTTATGTTTATAACCATTTTGAATAAAAATTAACTGGATAAGTAAAAAATCAGCCAGTTTTTATTAAACCATATGAATCATTGAATTGTAAATCCCTCTTCTTCAGTTTATGGATTTTTCAACGAGATTTACAGTACAAGTCAATCTTTCAATGTTTGGAAGGATTTGAAAATTGGAGTAAGGAAGAGTGTTTAGGAACATTTGTTCCATCATCACTAAACTTGTCAAATGTAAGTAAGAGTGTTTAGGGAACAATTGTTCCATCATCACTAAAACTTGTCAAATGTTTTCTTTCAAAAAATCTTATTGATAAGCTAAATTACGAAATGAACAGCCAATTAAGTTACTTTAAGGATTTTAATGAAACATACACACAAAACTGTTACAGAAGTGGACAAATCAATTTAGTCAATCTCTATCCCAAAGTTAAAGGGATTTAATCTTATCATGGTGTTGTAACAATCCCACAAATACGGGGATTTAATTTGATCACATTTGTGATTGTATATTATATATATATATATCAATGGAAAGCCAGCAACACTGTGTGTGCAATTCCAAATCATTTTATATTTCTCCTCTATGCCCACATCTCTCCCGTCAATCCATAATCAAGTAACAATCAAGCTCAACTCCTATAATTATCTTCTCTGGAAAAAAACAAATGATGCCACTTCTCTGTGTACATCAACTAAAACATCACATAGATGGTTCCGATGTCCCTCCCCCAAAAGAACTTGACAACAAACCAAACCCAACATTTACTTCATGGTACATAAAAGATCAACTTGTATTGGGTTAGATCTTAAGCTCTCTCTCTTAATCTATCATCTCCCAGGTTATTGGTGCAACAATTGCCCATTCTGCTTGGTCCCATCTCCAGACCACATACGTGTCTAGTTCTAGAGCTCATATTCAAATAGTAAAAAACACTCTCTATGATTTAAATCAAGGTAGTGACACCATTAATGTCTACATAGATCTTGCAAAGAGATTGTTTGACCAGCTTATTGCACTTGATGTCGCTATATCCGAAGATGATCTTATCGATCACATCTTGCATAGATTGGGTCCAGATTACAGACCATTTACACGTAATATTGAAACAAGGTTAGCCTCTATCTCTTTTGATGATCTCTTTCGTCTACTTCTCTTTGAAGAACTCCATCTTAAAACTTCCAATGAATCTCTTAATCCTCCTGTTGCTGCTCATTATAATGCCTACCAAAATAATGGTGGTGGCACTTAAAGTCAAGGCTGAGGCTGAGGCCGCGAACGTGGTGGTGGTAGTTACCGTTTACATTCAGGTCGTGGATGTGGATTTCATAATCAAACTAAGAATTCCATACTAACTTGTTACAACAACATGATAAGATTAAATTCGTTTAACTTTGGGATAGAGATTGACTAAACTGATTTGTCCATTTTTGTAAATCCTCAAAACACTCACCACATGGTAAGCAGAGCCAAAACTGGAAATTTAAAACCCAAAAGTTACAACATAACATCTATTTTGCTCACCACCCCCACCACATATCAAGGAGCAATAAAACAATCAGTTTGGAGGAAAGTAATGTCAGAAGAAATTGATGCCTTAATGGCTAATGGGATATGGGATTTAATATAAAGATCAAAAGCTACAAATGGGTATATCACATAAAGACAAAACCCGATAGATTCATTGATTTCCATAAGGCCTGACTCGTCTCTAAAGGGTTCCACCAAAGACCAGATATGGATTATGTGAAAATTTTCAGTCCTGTTGTCAAACCCACAATGGTTCGACTCATCCTCTCAATTTTTGTCAATTAAAAATGGACTATACGTAAACTTGACATATCAAATGCCTTTTTGTATAGGTCACTTGAAGAACCGGTATATATGGAACAACCTCCAGGGTTTATTGATCAAACCAAACCACAACATGTGTGATCCCTAAAGAATTCATTATATGGTTTGAAACAAACTCTACCAACTTGGTATTTTTGTCTCATATACATATTACAAAAATTTGGCTTCAAAGAGTCAAAGGCAGATAATTCTCTGTTCATCTATGTCTCTGGAATGAATACTACTTATGGTCTTATGTATGTTGATGATTTGATTTTGACAGGCTCCACACCTCATCTTCTTCAAAAAATCACTCATTATCTTTGGTCAATTATTTCTATTAAAGATTTGGGCCCTCTTTTTTTTTTCTTGTGTTGAAGTTACATTGATACCAAATGAATTACATCTCTCTTAATCTAAATACATATGGGATCTTCTACAACGTATAAATATGCATGAAGCAAGCCTTGTGTCCACGCCATCCTCTCCACAAGGCACCTTATCTTTAAACACATCTGACAACTTCGAAGGTCCTATATTATTTTGACAAGTAGTGGGCACACTATAATATTTAGCTCTTACACAACCTGATATCACCATGGCAGTTAACAAGACAGCCCAGTTTATGCACTCACCCTTGATAAACCATTGACAAGCAATGAAATGAATACTTCAGTACTTATGAGGAATAATGGATCATGGTCTCCTTATTCAACCTTCGAGCACTCCACCACTTTTTGCTTTCTCTAACGCAAATTGGGGTGGTGACAAAACTGACCGTAAAAGTAACTCCCCTTATACAGTTTACCATGGCATCAATCTCATCTCTTGACCCTAAAAAAAGCAAAAAACGGTTGCTCGATCAAGCATAGATTCAGAATATCGAGCTCTAACATCCACAGCTTTCGAAGTATATTGTTTAGAATGTCTTCTGCGAGAACTTCAACAATAGCTTCCTACTGTTCCATGCATTTGGTGTCATAACATCTCAGCCACATATCTTGTAGCTAATCTAGTGTTCCACTCTCGCTCTAAGTGCCTTAAACTTGATTTTCACTTTGTTATAGATCAAGTTCACAAGAAAATTTTATGTATATCGTACATTCTTACTGTTGATTAAGTAGATGATATCCTCACAAAACTATTATCCAAACAATGATTTCTTTATTTGAAATCCAAACTAATGGTAGTTCCTCCCATTTGTTTGTGAGGGGGTGTTATAGAAGTGGACAACTTATTTTAGTCAATCTTATCCCAAATTCAATCTTATCATGTTGTTATAACAATCCCATAAATATGGGGATTTAATTTGATCACATTTATAATTGTATGTTGTATATATAAATGTCAATGGAAAGCCAGCAGCATTGTGTGTGCAATTCCAAATCATTTTACATTTCTTTGAAAGCAAGTTATTTGTCTCTTAAAACCAAAATGGATCACCGATAGAATAACCTCCACCTAAATGACATCGAGAATATCATATGTACCAAGAGCAGTAACCATGTCAATAGTCTCTTCATCAATCTCAATCTGTTCAGTTTTGATAGAACTTTTAGAGCTAGTTCATGAGATAAGTGTAGGAATTTATGATCTTATTCTTGAGTGACTTCGATCTATAGTCATGTAGTAGTAGCATTTTATTACTTGGTGATTTTTTTTCACTCTCTTGGTGCACACTCAACCTATGTACCCAACTTATCTTCAATAGTGTTTCTTTCTAGTTGCTATAAGTTCAATCTTATTTTTGTTATGAAAATAAAGTGAATAATTAATGGAGGGATAAAAGAAACTTACAAAAGTAGAAAACTAAACTTCAACAGGTGAGGGATACACCACATTGAGTGTCAGGGGAGGGATACATAATGATGAGCTAGATTTGGGTTATTTGTGGTTATATGTTGAGAAGAGATAAAGATAAATTGTTCTTGTTTTGACTTTTGACACTCTTATTGGAATTGCTAGAGGATCAAATGAGGAATTGAGGATTAGATATGCATTGGACTTTTTTGGAAGACGAGATACGTATTGGACTTCTAGTATTCCACAATACTTCTCTATCTATAATAAAATATTTCAAAATTCAATTCTTACTCCTATCAGACTTCTAGCTCTAACTCATTGTACTATTACACGTGTAACACTTCTTTCTATGACCAAACAATTTCAGAAGTCAAGTCCTATCAAACTTCTAGCTCTAGGTCTAGCTCTTTAGGCATAAAGGGGATTTTTTTTTATACGTTAATGCATTTGGTTGTTGTGTTCATAGTTTTATGGTATTATATATATACTTCAAATACACTAAAGGGTGTTAAGAATAAACATTAATTAAAGTTTCACATTTGCTATATAAATTTACATATTGTCCCATACAAGGCTTGGCTGTTAACAGAATTTAAAGCCTTTTTCAATCTTATCTTATCATACTACTACTTTTTTAGTGACTCTTCGTATTTATACAATTTTAAAAAATAATTAATTTTCATCTAGGATTAAATTTCAAGATCTTCGATGACTCTTTACTTTTATTAAATATTTCTGTTCATCTCAAAGTTGGATTGAATTTTTTAATTTTTTCAATTATTTTTCAACCTCTATTATCTTTCTTCTATATATATTATTTTCTAATTCTTTGTGTCAAAAAATCACAAGTTAATCTTTTTTATTGTTGTTTATATTTTTGGATGTGGTAATGAAGCTAAATCTCATACTAACAAATAGCAAAAAACACAAACACCAAGTTAAGGGGTATTTTTATTTTTACACTTCCATCTTCTTTCTTTCTATTTCATCTTTTTTCTTCGATTCATTATCATAGTATTTTGTAAATTATTTTTTTTATAGTTATTTTTGTGAATTATTTTGGTACAAAATTAATTGAATTATTTTCCTCATATTTTTAGGTTGAAATTTTAAATTATATCATTTAGCAATTAGGTCATCCATGCTTTATGGAGTAGAATGTTGTTCTATCAAACAAGTATATAGTTATAAGCTAATGGTGACAGAGTTGAGAATGTTTTGATGGATGTACAACCTTACTAGAAGAGATAAGGTCAGGAATATAATTGTAAGGGACAAATTGAAGGTAGTTAATATTATAGACTAATTAAAAAAGACAAGCCTTAGGTAGTTTGGATATGTTAAGATGAGAAACCCAAATGCTTCAATGAGAAGATGTGAGAGGATTGTACTCAGAGATTGTAAAATAAAAAACGGAGGCTTAAGAAAAATTGGAGGGAGTTGATCAAGAATGATATGGCAATGTTAGAACTTACTGAGGACATAAATTGTAACAGAAAACTTTGGCGTATTAGGATTTAGATAAATGATCCCTCGTAAAGAGATTCTTGTAATTCTTCTTGTATGTAACATCCCATTCCCATATTAAGAGTTAGAACCCAAAAATATGGTATATGTAAGATCAATGAGAGATTAAGAAAACTATATTTTCATGCTCATGCATATTGTTAGCATACATGCATTTGAATTTGAATTTTTGCTCACATTAAAATGACTGTACATGCATTCATTGACATTCAAAGTATAATTGACTTATATATGAAAGGCAATTTTATCGAGAATTGTGGTTTATGTGTACAAAAAATTTGATTGGAAAGTGTGCTCAGTGATTTTGAATTTTGTTGAATTTTAGGAATAAATTCTGAAAATGTTGAATATTTTTTATTAAAAAAATGTCATTTGTCGAGTAAATTAATAAATGGAAATAGAAATGAGTTAAATGATATTAAAGAAATTTTTGGAGATGATTTTAGAATTTCTGAGAAAATGACTTTGAAAATTTGGAGATAATTGTAATAAAAAAATTGGAGATGATTGAACTAGTTAAAGGAGAAACAAGTTAAAGCCTTAGAAATTGGACAAATGTTCAAGTTCTAAACCCACATTCCTTTTTAACTTAAAAGAACAAACTAATTGTTTTGACTTTGTCTTATTCTTCTTCTTCATGACTTCCTCATCTTCTGGAAACTTCACTATTTCCAGAAATTGTCTTACCCTTACCACGCAAATCTTGCTTTCATTTCTCACTTGTTATTTATTTTTGTTACCTCCTTCATTGTCACTAAAATACCTAACTCAAACGACCTTCAAGATGATGTACGTGGATGCAAGAAGAGTTAAGGCTTCTTGAGATTTTAAAGATTTTGGAGTTTTAACAAGTAAGTATCTTATTAATCCTTACAAGTGGTAGAAATATAAATCAAATTTGGTGATTTATTTGTCATTACATGATCTTGAAAAAATGGTTATTTTTCATGAACACCGTAGGTTTAAGATGAAAATATGAATGTGTGGTTTTTGAATATTTGATGATCAAGATGTCTTAAGATAGAGATGAAATGATTTTTGAGTTTGAAAGATCAATGAAAATGTGCATGAGAAGAGTGCAAAAAAAATGAAAGAAGAAATGCAGAAAAAATGTGAAGGATATGCATGAATAGATTATGTTTTTGATGTTTATGTTTAATCATGGATTTTTGATTTGTTTGTGTTTGAGTTGGGCTGAAATGAAATAGGAATGAAGAGAAAATATTAAGGAAATAACTTAGAAGAGATAGACTAAGCAAAAGAGATGTTTTAAGATATGGAGATGAATTAGAGTTAGAGATGAACATTGTTGAAGTGTGCTAGACATCTACAGATGCAGCATTTCCACTGAATATGCATCTGTATTTTTTCCACATCCTAATCTATAGACATCCAAATGGGATGATTTAAAAGTTCATATTAAACTAAATACGTAAGGCTATATTTTTCATGCAGGAATTGAAATTGAATTCTGTCTCTAAGGGTTTCAAAATTTAGCTCAAAGTTGAGTTTGTGGATTCTGTCGTGGTTTGGAGTAGTATGTAGTGGTTTTGGCATAACTTGCAAAATATATAACCAAATTGCATGAAATTAGTTTAATTTGAAGCTTAAGACGTAAAGGAACAACTATTTAGAAGAGTATTTGGCCTAAATTATTCATTTTCCTTGTCAACATTGCCATGAAAGTTTAACCTGAAAGTCTGTTTTAGAGAAGAAGAGACTCTGCAGTACTTGAATTTGGAGAAGAAAAAGAGGGGTTGCATGATCGTGACATTTTGGAGAAGTATGGAAAAGCACGATCGTGCACAAGCATGATCGTGACTTTTCTAAACCTACTTGAATCTCACGATCGTGACATTGAATGTTTGTTGAAGTGGACTGATATGAACATCTTTCACTCTTTTGGTCATAACTTCTTCTCCTGACCTTCAAATGACATGAAACTTGAACCATTGGACTTGTAACACATTTTTTCTCATCTACACCAAAAATTATAACCATATGAAATCATTCTAGAGAGATTGATTGATGAATCTGGGACGAAATTGATGAGGAGTTCTGGAAAATGATAACTGGAGTATTTTTTTAGGCATAACTTGTTATTTAGTTATCCAAATGGAATGATTCTTAACTTAAATTAAAATAGAGACATAGGGATACAATTTTGGTGATGAATAAATTAAACTCCAATTCTGTCTCCATAGTTACAGAATCTGACTTGAAGTTGGGTATAGAATACTGTTATAGCTAAAGAATGGTACGAATTATTTGGAGTATAATTTTTGGAATATTAAAACAAATTGAATGATCTTGATGTTATTAGACACTTAAGACAATAGGGAACATGTTATTAGAATAAAGTTTTGTCAAATTACCTCATTTTCATTGTCTAATTGATCATGGAAAATAGACTCAAAGATCTGGAATTTTAGAGAATTTATAAGAAAGAATGAGAGTTTTGGATATTGCATGATCATATCATGTTAAAATAAAAATAGTGAGTGAATTGTTGGTATTAAAGTGCTAAGGACATGTGTATAATGTAGATGAAGGAGTTCATATGATTGTGGTTGTGATTCAAAGGAAATGATTCATGATTACCAAGTTCAAGTTAAAGTGAATGAGAATTTGATTTTTTGAGAGCAAATAATGCTAAAAATGAAATGACGAGTAATTGAGTTATAAAATGAGAATGTGTGGGTACAATGTGTGTATTGCATAATTTTGATGTGCAGGATAAACATCTACATTCAGACAATTCCAGATCATGGAAGCTAATGCTAATCTGGAGCGTAATATGAGTAGACCAAGATGGTCTTACTTTATTATTTGTTTTGTTTAAGTTATGAATTCAAAGATTATGCAATGTGAATGTGTGGGTTCTGGACAATATATGTCCGAGGAGTTTGATAAATGTGAGAACATTGAAATGCTCCTTGCATATGAATTGGATTGAAATAAGTTTACATAATTTGATTGTTAAATGTCGGACCACGGTCCGATGATAACTGTGTTATGGATGTGCATTTGCATATGAATGAAAATGTGATTCTCAACTTTAATGTTGAATGCTGGACTAAGGTTTGATGATATGCGAATGTGATTGAATGAGAATATGCAAATGTGATTGATGCATTCCATTTCATAAATGCATGAAAGATAAAGGCAGTTGTAACCAGAGTAGCCACCGAAAAAGAGCTTAAAGCTCAGATTGTGAAAAAGAGTCTCGAGCTCAGAAAGTGATTAAGAGCCAAAGGCTCACTATATAAAATGGGCCCAGTATCTCCAACAGATACGGGATAGTTATGAATGAGCCCGATATTCATAATAGATACGAGACAGTTATCAATGAGCCTAGTATCTACAGTAGATACTGGACAGTTATAGGCACTCTGTCACAACAAAGTAATAAATGGAAAGTGCATTTCTTGTGCACTGCATATGCATGATATGAATGATTATAATGTGTTGAATGTAAAATTTAAAATGATTGATTAAGTATATGTGATCCAATGTGAATTATGTGTTATGTGACTGGGTGAGCCATCGAGGATGGTCACTCACTGAGTACACAAAACTCACCCAAAATTTGCAAATATTTTTCAAGCTCAGAAGAGTACCCCATTAGACAAACCGGAGTATACCTACTGCATTCAAGTAAGGGATAGGCATCGAGATCAGTTCGCGTCTGCATTATATTTCTTTATTTTCATACTAAATTGTATATTTCGTAAATTTTGTATCAAATTATGTACTCATAAATACCATACAATGTGTATATGAATGATGTTATAATGTAAAGACATTATGACTAAAATGTTTTGTATGTGAATTTGGGCCCAAGTGACTAGTGAAATTCTGATGAGTTATGTACTGGTTGTAACTTTGTGTTTGAAAAATGTTTATGCATAAAATGGGTCTGAATTTGATTATTAATTTCCACGTACGTGTATGAAAAAATTTTATTGAGTTTTCGAGAGTTTGATCGTTCTAGCATGCCACCCTTGTGGGATCTGCACTCGAACATCACTCAAGATGTCGGGTACGTATCTCGAGAGGGTGGGGTGCTACATTCAAAATCAATAATTATACTCTCCAAAACAATTTTCAATACATATAATCCACAATATTTAATAAAATCACTTTTATAAATCAATTATATCCAAATGTCAATGAATGCATGTAGAATCATTTTAATGTGTGACAATGAGTAATAATCACATTTGTGTGTATGCTATATTATGCAAGAGCATGAAATACGCTTTCTAACTTCTCAATAAACTCTCATGCACACTATTCTAGGGTTCTAACCCCTAACATGGGATAACGGGATGTTACATGATCCCTCTTTGATCTAGGGGGTTATTCTGTTGTCATCCCCTTCCTCGTATTTTTATTGATTTTAGGACATTGGGGACAATGTCCCATTTAAGTGTGGGGAGGGCCAGTTTAAATTTTTTTCATTTTTACGCTTAAACTATGATGAATGTTGAACCATGCCATTATGTCATAATAGTAGGACTGAGAATTGAGTTGTCTACTTGAATTTGGATTAGGCAGCTTGAGTGGAAGGTGAATCATTTGGATTGATTGAAGTAGTTAGTTGCATAAAATCAATCAATAATTTAATACTTGAGTGATTATGTAATGTATGAAATTTTAATGGATTTTCATATGAGCATATACGAGGTTTTAAGCCTATATAACTGCATTTCATAGTCATTCTGTTTCTTTATTGTGTGTGATGCTCCCTTAGGAAGATTACCTTTAGAATTTGCCTTGAAACGGTGTGATACTACGAAATGCATGCTTTATGGAAATGATTAAGGCCTTTTTTGTTTTGACCCTTAGCTTAAATGACCCACCAACTCATTTTTCCCTTGCCAACCCTTTGAGCCTTTAACCTTGTTTATTTCTGAATTAATCACCTTACATTAAAATCCAAAATCCCATTAGTCTTCCCTTGTCACAAGTTTAATGAAGTAATGAGTGAGCATTGATGTATATGATTTAGGAACTGTTGTTTTGTATTCAATTATGAGATGTTTTGAGAGGCACTTCTACTCATGTTTTATTGATTTATGCTGCTATTGTTTCTTTATTATGTTAGTTTTATTTAAGTAAAAAGAAAAAAAGAGAAAAAAAGGGAACAAAAGAAAAAACATCTTTGTTTTTAGCGTTATTGATTAATGCATTTTTGTTTTTGCTGTTGCAGGAAGCGTAATAGCATTAGTTAGTGATGAATAGTTGTAGTTCATGGAATTTATATGCATACCTCATAATTTATGTTTAGTTATCTTACTTAGTACTTGATTAATACTTATGAGTTATTATTACCTATAAGTTACACTTTGACCTTTTTACCTCGCCTTAAGCCAAACCCCATTACCACCCTAAGTAAAAGACCTTTTTAATCCATGATAGCATGTAATCTACGTGGTAGAGAATTGGTGAATTTGTAAGCCTATGACAGTGTAGTCTCTTAGAGGGAGTATTGAGTTAAACACCGACCTTAAACACTTGAGTGAAATGAGTGAACATCGTGAGGAAAATTCATCTTAGTTCTATTTGACCTTTGATCAATGTTGTCTACCTTTGACTTTGTTTATGTGCATTGATGAAAAGATTATGATATATGTAGTAGCTCTATCCTTGAGTTTGTCGAAGTTTGAAGGATTGCATATACTCGATTTTCTTTGAAAACAAATTGACATAATATCTTGGCTATTTTTAAATTGCTTGAGGACAAGCAATAGTTCAAGTGTGGGGGTATTTGATATGATTGAATCATCTTATATTTTCTTATACATTTTAATGTCTTTTCAATCCTATTTTTGGGATTAAATAATCAATATGTGTTCATTTTATGTTTACATATAGACTAAAGGATTGAACACAAATATATGCTAAAAGGAAGAAGTTTAACAAAGTTTGGAGAGCCATCCATAGAGGAGAAACCATCATGGGCATTCGAAAAAGAATCAGAGAAGACCCGAGAAATAATTTAGGGCCACAATTGTGGCAAATATGCCATGATCATGACAGAAGCTTGAGCATAGGGTCACGATAGTAGGGAGTCAGTTATGATCGTGACAAAGAGCAGACAAATTGGCCACGATTGTAAGGAGTTAACCACAATCGTGACAGATTGTGGCCATGTAAACAGTTACGGGGTCACTTCCAGATTTAGTTACCCTAAATGGGAAATACTATAAAAAGAAAGAGAAATGACCTAGAAAGGGAGTATTCTATTTGCCACTTTTGGGAAAACTTCAAGAAGAGAGAAAGGCTCTCAAAATCTGCCATTTTTGGAAAGCTCCAAGAAGAGAGGAGGAACCAGCAGAGAAATTTTTGTTATTTTCCATAAGCTTAGTTATTCTCTTTCAATTTTGATGCTTTAGTTTCATTAGTCTAGAATGTTAGAATGAATGTTTGATAGATTTTACAGTTGAGCTTTATAAATATTTTAAGGAACCTTTATGTTATTTCAATAGATGTTTATTCCTTCAATTTTCCAGCTTTAATCTTGGTTGTTTGAGCTTATCTATGTTCTTTTTCAAATCTGAATTTGTTGGGTATTTGAATGTTTAATAGTTTATGTTATGAGTTTTTGCTTATTTGTGATGCTTTGGATTAATTTTTGCTTAATAGTTAGGATTTATACATGTTCTTAGATTCATGATCAATTAGTTTAGATCTTTATGCAAGTTATGTGTGCTGGAAATTTTATTTTGATGCAATTAGTTTAGATTTTGTAATTTGGGTTATGATTGGTTATTTTCTAGCATAAAGAGTATGGTTTCTATTAAGTTAGTGTTGAATTTCGGTTTTATCACTTCGTTTATAATTTCCCCCCTTGGTTTTATTTAATTAAGTATCACTTTTGTTTATTCAATGTCTAATGTGCTTAATATGAACATGTGTGACTAGACTACCTAGGGGTTTGGAGATATTATAAGGATGGAAGGATGGAAATTGTCAGAATGGAGTTGAATTTGTCTTAAATTGGTGCTTGTAGGTTTAGATTGGATTGGGATTTAGGATGAATATCATGAATTAGGAATTGCTTATAGACTTGATCACCCTTTAGGTAACTTTCTAATCCAAAGGCCAGGGAAGAGCGTGTGATATGTAATAGTTCATAGTGATCCTCGGAAGTAGCAATAGGTCAGTTGAATTTGTCATGATACTTAATCCACTAATCTAGGATCTCATACCATTAGGTTACACCTTCCAAGCTTATAAGTAGGTAGCCTAAGTTAGTTATTTCTTAGTACCTAATGTATCTTCGCTATTGAACTTAGAGAGCCTATTCTAGGTTATAGTGGAGATCGGGGCATTTCTAAAGCTTATTAGTTTTGACTATTTTAGAGAAATTAAGGGTTCGAGAGCTTAATCGAGTCCATAAACTGACATCATAATGAGAGTACCTTTTATTTAGATTTAATGATCAATGAACATCCTGGAATCTCAAAGATATCATTAACCCACTTAATTACCATTGTTATTAGTATTTTCTAAATTCGCTTTATGATTGTCTTTTTGTTTACGTTCTTTACATCTTAACTCTCGTTTTATCATATTAGGGTGTTTTGTTTTCTTTTATTTGCAATATTTAAAATAGCATTTACTTCCCAGCTCTTTGTGATTTGACCCTAGCTCGCCATTTACTGCATAGTCTGGTAATTAAGAATTTACTATTTGGTAGTTAACGACATGCTATCATGATCCAAGCTGATCTTTATTAGACTTGGTGTAGATGGACTTAATAGATCCATCTCGTAATGTCCAACGAATAGGCCAAATAGTTGTATAGAAAGAATGCTTGTGATAAGTATGGAACACCTTCTGATAGTTAGTGATTCATTCTGTTGACATCAACTTTTCAAGTTACATTGGTGGCAATTGTTTTGAAATCTGGATGATATTAGTATAATCATGAGCTCAATATGCTTCTATATACAGAGCATCTGAAGTTTAATTTAGAAAGTTGAGACCTAAAACATGATTCTATAAGCGATAGATTATTTGGTGCTGTAAGATAGTCATGATTGATGTAGGGTCATGTTCTACTCCAATAATTTGGAATTAGACTTGAAATCTTTCAAATAAGGTAGGATCATTCAACTTAATGTCAAAATCAGAAGATATTGTGAGAATAACACTTCCGCTGTTAAGAGTTATCAACAGAGTATCAATCAATGTATTTTGGTAAGTTGTACAGGCAGTAAAAAACAGAGATATCCTAGTAGTAGTTGGAACTTCTTTTTTTCTATTGAGAGTAAGAACAAGTCTAATAGCTTTGTCATGGAAATGAGTATGACTTTGTTCTCTCCAATGTGAGATAAGTTCTTTTAGAATCTCTAATTTAACATATTGCTCTGCTGTTGTTGCCTTTAAATCACACTGTTTCAAACGAGAACTTTACACAATCTCTTTGATCTTTGGATGATTGTAGTAAAAATAGTGTGAACACTTCTAGTCCTGAAATGATTACGAGAATATATACTGTACGGACTTAGCAAAAGTAAAGAAGTATCATGAACACGACTTTCTTCAGGGAGATGAGTAATTTCTACTAAATTTTTTTTATTGGACAAAGTTCATTTGACAGTGGAAGGAAGATTAGTTACAAAAAAGATTGGAAAAAAAATGAACAGGATTACTAAGTAAAGATTACTCATGGCATATAGAAAAATCTCCTTGCACACTTTCATCAAGAATAACATAGGCACAGTCAATAATACTTATAGCCCTGGTAGGCTAACTTTGGTCAAAGAGCACGTGCTCTAATTAGTAATGCAAATTCAAATAATACAAATAGTTCTTTCCTGAAAGAGTTTGAAAAATCTTTCTTTCTAGGCTATCGTAGCCAAAAGTCCAAGATTCAATTGGAAAATAGGGAGAGGCTATAACGAATGATATTAAGAATTATTATTATTTCAATACAAGAGAAAAAAAATTTGATATCCTTTCTTGTGTTGAATATTATTAATAAATATTATAAAATTTATTAAAAGTAATTAAAATAAATATAATTTTATATTAAATATAATTTTATTAATAATTAAATAGTATATATTTAATTGATAATAAATTAAATTATAAAAATTAAAAATTCAATAAAACAAAATTTTTTATTAAATTTGAAAATAAAAACAAAATATCAAATGTTCAAATAGGCCTTACCTTTTGTGATGATTCAAACCTTTAAAATTTACAAGAAGATACCAAAACAGAATCACTTGATTGTTTCACGATGTCCAAGGAACACCGCAGGAAGGTCCACCCGATGAACTCATTTCTAGGAATCTTCCCAATTTCACTTCTATGAAAATGGTGACTCTGCTATGTCGTCTATCTGCTTCAATCCATTATGAGCTTGATCATTACAAAAGTCCTCTCGTTGTCTCTGAACTTCAAACACTCTATTCTTCTGGTTCAACTGCTTTATCACTTCTACTGCCATACAGTGGAATAATCCCGCAATTTTCCACTTCAAAAGTTTCTTGATGGAACACGAAGGAGACCTCATTGTAGCAGGTTTGGCAGAGAAGTTCCCTATTTTTACATATCAAATCAAAGAGTTCAAAACCAAACCATAAACAGACGTGCTTGTCCTTCCCCGAATCGGAATTTGGGATGAAAAATTCTTTGAAAACAGTGTTGGCTTACTGACCATTCCTGTCTCCAAAGTAGCATTTATATCTTACATTCCTGAGAGGAAGGATGGTTTGATAATGAATACATAGAGTGAATCCCAAAAAACTGCTATTGAGCCAATCTGAAGGAAGGTGAACTTTGATGGAATCTCCTCTACTCTGATACAAGAAACACTCAGGAATTCTACTTGCAGGATACACCATAACAAGGTATGGGAATCGAGCCACAGATTCAGATAGGATTCGAAGGACAGGAAGACATATATTTCCCTGAATCACAAACATGATGTGATACACAAGATTAGCAGGAAGTTCGTACATGTGTCTATAGTTTGTATGTACCTGCAAAAATGTGTAGAGAATAAAGGTCACCTTATGATCCCGGCTTCTGAAAACTTCATTTATGACGGCCTCGCATTCATTTTCAGCTAACATGAAGCAATCATACATAAAGAAGAAATAGCAAAGCCCTTTGGACTCGTAAATGAGCTGTCTAAGGGCAGATATTGTCTTCAATGACCGACAATTGTTTGCTACCAAACCAGCAAGATTCGCTGGAAGCTCTGGCAAAGACTCAAGCCTTAAGCAGTTACTCACATTGAGAAATCTTAGTTGAGAAAGTTGTTTGATGCTTGAGGGAATTTCTTCTATATGATTTTCCTCTAAAACAAGAGCTTCAACGGAGCATAAAAAGCTGAGATCCTCTGGCAATTTCCACAAATTACAATGCGTCAGAGATAAGAAGTTCAATGATGAAAATGCTTCAACGCTTGATGGAGGCATTGAGAACTCCGGCCCTTTTTCCATTGACAACATCAAGCAAGTCAGAGAATTCAAGCTGGTAAGGCACGATGGAAGATGATTAAGTTTTGCACAGCAAATTCTCAACGTAGCAAGCCCTGTAAGATTGCCAAAAGATGATGGTAGCTCTTCTATGCCTGTCTCACATAGCTTAAGCTCCTTTAAATTTTCCATGGGCTCCAGGATCTCAGGAAATTGCTTCAGTTTTCCACAACCTGATAGATAAAGAGATTGAAGAGAGCTTAAGTTGCAAATGTTACTGGGGAGAGTCTCCAGTTGACTAGATGTCATGCTCAATTTCAAGAGATTGCCAAGTCGCTCAACAGATGAAGGCACTTCATTTATGGCAGTCCCATCTAAATACAGGTACCTTATGCTACTAGAGATTTGTGGAAATTGCTTCATGTTTGGACAATGCGAGATGTCGAGAATTTCAAGGGTTTCTAGATCTACATGACTTGGAAGACTCCTAATGCTTTGGCAATTCCAGAGTGTAATGGACGTGACCTTATTCAGATGGCTGACAGGTAAGGGAATTTTAACCAAACTGGTACAGCTACGAAGAATACTACTCCCAAGATTAAAGATCTGAGATTCTCTTATGGACTGTGAAATCAATTTCAACCTGCTATTATCCTGCATAAGATTAAAGATCTGAGATTCTCTTATGGACTGTGAAATCAATTTCAACCTGCTATTATCCTGCATTCAAAGAAATGAGAGTTGATTAAAAATTTTCAGAAATTTGGACCATTGTGGTAATTAATTTATCATGAGCATGCATACCTTCGCTTCTTACAAAAGTTGTTTAATCTTGCTGTTGCACAATTTCAGCACCAAAAGATTCCTTGGATGGAAATTAACTGGTAATGATTCCAGTGGGTAATCATCCCATTGAAGATACCTCATTTCATTAGGAAGATAATTAAGACCTTGAGAAAGGTGCAACTTACTCCTTCCTTCAGCCCTTTCCTTTTCATCAGAGAAGTAGAATTTGAGGAACTTAAGGTTTGGCATCCTAGTAAACGTGCTTGAGTTTAAATCTATGTCTCTTATTTCAGACATATCAAGAGATATGCTTTCCACTGGTTGAGCTTCCTATCAATCACCAAGACGTAAACTTGAAAGTTAACATAATGAGCAACACTTGACACTTAACTAAACAAGCTAAGAAAGTAGTTAATTTGTAGAGTCCTACATTAGTTTGAGTGAGCACTTGATGTATTTCT
This sequence comes from Erythroxylum reticulatum, assembly GCA_025504915.1. Lineage (NCBI taxonomy): Eukaryota > Viridiplantae > Streptophyta > Magnoliopsida > Malpighiales > Erythroxylaceae > Erythroxylum > Erythroxylum reticulatum. Next base: position 5,901 of record JANSVA010061314.1, on the reverse strand, counting down.
TTGGAATCCCACAATCTTGTACGTTGAATTGGATCTTTAGATTCTTGACGAACAATGTCTTTGCCCATTTCTTGCAACAAATCATGCATTTCCAACACATCGTCTTTAGAAATGGAGATTAAGGACTTATCTATCAAATCACGTATTCCTATGGCTGCCGATAAACCACAACTATCAAATATTTGTATAGCGTCATCTTTCTTTTCACCTTTGAAGAAACACGCAATGTGAAGAAACATATCTTTCTCTTCTTCATCCAAATCATCATAACTTATTTTCAACATATTCTGAATAGTCTTGTTAGGAATTTTTGACAGTTTACCCACTTCACTTTCCCATTCTTCTTTTTTCTTCCCACATAAATAGGACCCCAAAACTTTAAGAGCCAAAGGATTACCTTGAGCATAACTAACCACTAGGTCTGATAGCTCCGCATAGTCATTCATGGGACAAAGTCTCTTAAAAGCATTCCAACTGAAAAGTTGAAGAGCTTCATCTTTAGTTAATGGCTTCACTTCATATATATATTTGGTTCTATTTTCAAATACTTGTTTATCTCTACTTGCTATGATAATTCTGCTTCCTGCACCAAGCCAGCATGGATCTACAATTAACGATGATAATTGCATTGGATCATTCACATCATCGAGAGCAACTAAGATTTTTCTGCGACGTAACCTTTTAATATAAAATTCTTCAGGTCCAATATTCAGAGTATTTATGGTTATATCTATCTCACCCAATGTTTTTGAGATGATATACTCTAATAATTTCTTCAACCCACTTCTTTTAGATTTTTCCTTGACATTTGGAACAAAGCAACAACCTTCAAAGTCACTACAAATTAGACTATAGATAGTCTCAACAAGAGTAGTTTTACCTACACCTCCCATCCCCCATATTCCTAAAATTCTAACATCCTGGGAGTTAAAGGCTAGTAATTCTTCAATTTGCCGAATCCTAAAGTTCATTCCCACCAAATGCTCAAGACCACGAGAGGAAGAATGTTTCAATTTCTCCAAAATATCCTTGACAATTTTATCAATAAGCATAGTTTCTTCCCTGCAAAATATCAAAGATGTTAAATGCAATTATTTTACGGTTTAAAAATCAGTTAACCTTGTTAGAACAAATTCATGAACTTACATGCTATTTTGTTTGCAACATCTTCATGATCATGATGGTTTTCGATTTTCTTATTTTGAATTATAAACTTATTGTGTAAATTTTGTTACAATATCTTAAATGCAGAGATGAACTAGAAAATTATTACCTGATGACATGGGAATCCCAGCCAGATAGATTGGCGGCTTTGGTCAACGCTTCTCTCCATTTTGGTAGCTTGTCCGAATTATTGGGATCTCTCTCCAGAACAGAAAAGCGTTTCTTAACAGGTCCGCTTTGTTTCCTTATATGGGTTGGATATACGTGATAGAATATAGGAACAACGATCTGACCGTGAGTTTTGTGACATTCAATGATCTTCACAAGTTCATTCAGGCACCAAGTTGAAGAGACATAGTCTTTGGAGAAGATGATAACAGAAACATTCCAGCCTTGGATGGCTTGGAACAGTGATTTGCTGATTTCTTTTCCTCTTATAAGTTGATGATTATCTATAAAGACATCTAAACCTTTTCGACGAAGTGCTTCGTAAAGGTGGTTGGTGAAATTGTAACGAGTATCTGTACCTCTGAAGCTCAAGAAAACATCATACTTCCATTGATGGGATGCTGGAGGACTAGGAGATGAGGAGGAAGCCATGATTAGGATATGATGAAGATATAAACCGAGAGACTCAGATCATGATAATGCTGGTGGTGATAAGAAGAGAAGAAATTTAAATACGAAGGGTGATTCATCTCTAGAAATATATTCGATGTGGGGGAAAGACGACAAATTCTTATGTTGACAATATGGGATTTAAGAATATAATTGTTGTTTTCATGAAGGTGTATCCTCTCCAGTCACAGCCAACAGTTTCATTTTCACTATAAAAGTGATCATACATCAAAAGATTAAGAAACATTTTATACTTAAAAGTCTAAGCTCAAGACTTAATATCCTATCATCTTCAAAATATAAAAGAAAATAGATCTAAAGTGTATAATACTTTTTAAAATTTTAATTTAGTATCAAACTTTTTAAAAATTTTAATTTAATAACTAACCTTAAAAATTCTTGCAACGTTTGTCAATATATTATTTACTGATGTGATTAATAAGTTGATATCCAAGAGGTATTTTGTAGACATGTCATGTCAGTAAAATACAGCGTTTTGATCTGATTTATATTAGTTTTAAAAAATTATTCACTAAATTAAAATTTTCAAAAAAAAGTTTAGAATGTAATTAAAAACTATTAAAAGATGAATCACTATCTAATTTATCATCCCAAAACAATAGTTAAGCAACTAACAAAGAAATATTAGTAGAATGTGAAATTAAAAGGAGAGAACAAGGATCCAAGAATAAGAAAAATAAAAAAGGACTTAAAATTGCATATAATCAAAAGCATTAAAGTTAATACCGAAATAGTTCTGAAGAGCCAAATGAAACAAGTTAAGCACTTGAAGAGTTGACCTCTTGATATTAAAAAACATATTGTGATTGTTATCAATACAGTTGAATATTTATGTTTGAAAACAACTTCTCTAAGACTTTATATTATTGAATTTCTCCAACTTTACGTGTCAATGAAATTTCTATTACTTGTTGATGTTCATGTTGTTGTTGTCATAGTTTGAATTTCTCTGGATTAACCACAAATGATATTTATATATTTTTATGTTTCATTTATCTTCATATACTTTTAAAATATCAACTAAACTCCTAACTTATTATCAAATTATGGCGAAAGCCTTGTTCTCAAGTCGCTAAGTTATATTCAAGCCATCCCAGTAAAACAGTGCAATTTCTCCCGATAGACACCATGTGACAATTTGCATAAACTAAGCTATCACGTGAACGAGCGCGTTGTTTTGACTTTTATAAATTTTTAAGGTCACAAAATCATGTTGTCCATTTCTTCCTTTTTTTTTCCAATCAGTTTGCAAACTTCCCAAATTTTTTGGTGTTTCAAATCAATTTTTATGGGTCGCGTTCTTAGTGTTCCAAATTAATTTTGAATGCTTATGTGAAAATGCAAAAGAAATATTCAATCATTAATAAGATGTTATTTTGATATATTAATTTGGATTATTTCTTTTATTTTAGATATATTTTACTGCTTAAATAAAAAAATAATATATTTTTTATTTTAGGAGATGAAAAGTGAAGATTGCATCAAATTAGAGGAATATTGGCGAAAAACATAAATTTTGGAAAAAAAAGTAAAGAGATTATTGCAGTGGATAAGGCAAGATTACGCCTAATGTCATATTCACTTAAAGAGTTGGAGTTTAATTTAGAAACTGCTTTCCATCCTTATTATGTAGAGATTTGGATTTGCTTTAGATAAGAATTATTACAACATAGAATTAGACTAGGTGTAGAATAGGAAAATAATAGAATAGATGACTTCCACACCTCTCCACATTTTCTTTTCGCTTTCTTCCTAGTTTTCTCTTAATCTTTCATATTTTCTTCTATTTTTGGTGTTGAAACTTAAGTCATTTGTAGTTAAACCTAAATGTTCTGATTCAAGGGAATTCAAAACTTTAACTGTAACCTTGTGAGATTTTGTTCTGAACTTATGTTCATGTTTTACTTCAAGTATTTCTTGTTTTGAGTTCTTATATTTCATGAAAGATTAATATTTATTGATCTGACGAATTAATTTGATGTTGATTACTTTATAGTTATATATGAATTTAATGGTCCATAATTGTCATAAAAGATTGGTACATGTAGCAAAATGGTTATTTACAAAATTGCACATTTAACTTATGATAAATAAGACAAACAAGTTAAATAGTTGCAACTATCTTGATTATCTAATTTAGATTTTAATTGTTTTCACTAAGCTTATTGCTATCATCTAATTGATATGGAATGCTATTATATCCAGTCAATTGATAGTAAGTTTTGGTTTGGATGTTGGGTTTGAAACAATTAATTTAGGAAATTTTGAGACTTATTATAGTTATCCTAATATGTCTCAGACTAAATGCTTGAATTGTAAAAAAATATTTTTTGACCAATGATCAATATTATAATTAGTTAATTAATCGAAAACTCCCACTTTATTTTATTAATTGAAATTAAGAAACTAGTGTTTAGTTCTTTCAAGATTCGACATGGTTCTACAAATTATACAAAAGTTTAGAGAATCAGAATTAGTTTTGAGGATTTCAACAACCCAGTCAAAATTTTGCACAATTGTCGGGAAACTGTTTAAGTTTCTTGGTTTTTTGTGTTATTTTACAGTTTATTGCAAATCTCTTATCTTATATGACTCATGCTTCTTAGATAGGTGAATCGCGATATAATCCAAAATTTGAGAAAATAGCATGTCTTGTAAGGAAAGAGACTAAGCAAGGAAGTGGTCATTACCTTCAGAAATGAAAGTTGAAATAAATCTAACAATTGGTGAAAGTTCCAATTTTCAAGAAGTTGAAGAAAACTGACAAATCCTAACACTAAAATGTTGAGGGATTTGACAGCACCCAATTTAAATCAACAATCCCTATGCATACAATATCCAGATGTTGAGGTTGATTTTGAATTGAATTTTGGTTTGATTTGCTTACTCCTAATTTTTCATCATCTTGTAAGTGTAGATCCATATAAGCACCTAAAGGAATTTCATGTTGTCTATGTTGGATCACCTATGGCCCGGGTATTCACAATACACAGTGGAATGGATCATATTACACAACAAGAAGTATAACCGAAAATTACAACACGTACGAAATTACCTCTTGACGCGGATTGGTATTTGTTTGTCAGATTTGCAGACGCTACAGTGTGTGAACATCCTCCACCGGTATCCACACGAGGATGAACGATTCGGGAAGCGGCTAATGTGTACTAGCACATTCTAAAATCCTTTTTGAACGCCACACAAGTTTTCTCTCGGAAGAAGAGCTAACAACTAGGTTTAGATGGCTAAGGTTTTCGTCTCTCTACTAATGAGACATAAGTTTCTCTATTTATAGGGAAACTCTAATCCTTATTCCTATTAGGAATAAGAATATCATAATCCTAAACCCATTAAAATTATGGAAGCCCAATAAGTTTCAGCCTATATTATATGTCATATAATAAAAGCCCGACAACTTAATTCAATCTAGCCTAATAAATATATCTACATATATTTATTCAGTGCCTAACAAATTAGGCCTAAGAGAATAAGCCCAGATCACATCACTTTCTGTGTGAGACCTTGTGGGCTCATTTGATGTTGGCAATGGGCTTGATCACACTTCAAGCCCCATAAGTCATAAGCGGCCTCTAGCAAGACATTATGACTACCCAAATCAAATGAAGATCGGTAATTTGATTTAACCTGTAACCATGGTTACAAACTCAATCCTTTTGTAACACGATATCAAGATTACTCATAAGGCATGGTACATGTCAACCTTTGATTAATCATAGTTTCTTAATCCCCAAATTGACTGATTATAACAAATGACATTGATGACTCCTCATCAATTCATTTGAGCACAGCCATGTATTTCTTCAATCATACTTGTCAAGAGGCTCAAATGATATCTCTCTCATTTAAGAGAGGTACAAATCTCATCTATGTCATTCACGTCCCTCTGTATGATTCATTTAATGTCCAACATAAGACTACTTGTTATCCAGTTAAAGATAAGTTAGTCTAATGTCAAAACACTGAATTCCTCATGTAGAAAACCATGATAACTTCAGGTCAAAGGACTAAAGTCAAACCATATTAAGAATCACTAATGACATGAAACCATGTAGTGTTCTCTCTGTGGGTCGGTCCAAT
>JANSVA010061266.1:0-12415 GCA_025504915.1 Erythroxylum reticulatum | reverse complement strand
AGAATTGATACATATAATACATTTTCAATTCTTAACTTTATTTAAAATTAGTTATTATCACAATTTAAAAATAAACAGTCAAACAAAAATGCAATTTTTATTGATGATTCAGATGTATATCCAAGAATTGATACATATAATACATTTTCAATTCTTAACTTTATTTAAAATTAGTTATTATAACAATTTAAAAATAAAAAATCAAACAAAAATGCAATTTTTATTGATGATTAAGATGTATATCCAAACCTTGCTCTTACAGTAGAAATGCAAACATAATCTTTTTAATCATATGCATCATTAATCAATCAAGGCATTTACTTCAATTTAAGATTATAAGAAATTTGTTCCCGTATAAGTTATTCTTTTTGTTGTGTTTTTAATTATATGATAATTATAGTTTCATTAATTTATCATTATCTCATATTTATAAATAATGTCAAGATATTATCTTTAAATATCCCACCCCAAACTCATCATATTTGTTCTTACTTTATCACCCTATATCAAATGAACTACGTTGTAAGTAATATATTAAGCCGGCCTTTATCTCGATCAACTTGTTGCACCATTTTTGTAGATTTGTATGATATAAATGTAGTTCTCAGTTGCATATTTACAAGATACGATAAGCTCGTTCCATTATTTGGCGTTGTTAAAAGTTAAAATGAAAACATAAGGAGAAGACCAAATAAATATTTTGGCCTATGTATTGATTTCCAATAATTTAAAAATATATATTTAATTCTTAATCTTCATTGCATTTAATTTTAATAAAAAAGTATAAAATAAAAATTTTCTTATTTAATAAGAAAAATCATAGATGACCACTAATAATTGATTATGTAATTAGATCCTTATGTTTAACAATAAGTTTCATATTGTTTAACTAACATACCTCATAAAACTAATTATATGGAAATATAGATTCATAAAATTAAAATAGAGAAGCATATTCATTTAAGTGTTTTGTCAAATTCTTTGTTATTATGAGAACATACATAGGCGAGTAGTAATTTTCGTTCAAATTTCATATTTGTTTTGAAGGCATTTCAATTACAAAAAGTTTTATGTAGCTTGCTACATCAACTTTTCCTGTCTTTTTAATGAGATTATAGTTTTGCACCTAATTGGAAGGTTTAGTAGAAATGAGAATGCCGGCATTTCCATTTCATGAACTACATTTCGGTATTGGCGATTTGACACTTGAAGTTTTAGGAATGCAAGAAAATGTTTCAACTAGTAATTATGTAGGATCATCGTATTCATGGTAGCTTTTGGGAATGAAAGTAAACACGACAAGGACAACTCAAATTCTAAACCTTTTTGAGTTTTTCCTGAAAATGGAAGAAAAAGTAGCACTCTTCTTTCCTGCAGCCTACCTCACCCTTAGTAATGGATGAGGAATGCCATTTTGTTTTCCCAATTCATAATATATATATATACACACACGCACACACACACACATAATAGAAGATAGTGCGACCCCATCATATGTAATTCCCATAAATTCAGATTCCTCCTACGCAGCATCTACTGCCGAAGCTAACATTCAGGTAAACTTATACAGAACACCAACATATATAAAGTTGAATCAAGACACATAAGAAACAATGATTGCTTCCAACAAATATGTGAATATGTATAGCATATACATATTTATATTTAATAATATAACTAAACCACTAATGATCTTTTATCTTTTTTCCATTCTTGCTTGTCGATGAATGAGAAATTTCGTTAGCAAAAGAAACTTACTAGATATACACATAGTTGCTATTATGCATGTTATAAAAAAACTCAAAATAATGCAGTAGTTTTAGATATGAATTTAAGATCATAAATTCTTTACATTTATATCAAAGATTGTTACTCCTCTTCTTCCATATCAAAAAACAATAAGCATCGTAAAATCTCTATAGGCAATGTAGTTTATCCCCTTGCTATAAAAATTACATTGCCGGGTCCAATCAACAAACTCTTATTAGTTACTAGGATATATTGAAAATAAAGGGAGCAGAAAGAATGAATACAAAGTGAGAAAACATGATGCTGTGGAGAAATGTTTATTTTTCTATAATAGATTAGTCTTATATAGATATACATAAATAACTAAATAGGAGTAAACCATGATATGATCTGTGTCACAAATACACAAATGTGATATCACCTAAAAATACAGGAACATAATATAATTAATTCCATTTGCAAATAAATAAAAATAACAAATAAATATTTTAAAGAAATTAAATCAATAGTAGACTCACCATATCAAGAATATATAGAGATTGAATTCAAAATATCATAATCAATCTAAAAATTACAAAAACTATCCATAAACCCATTCTGAACTTTCGTCAAATACTTCCGAGCCTTGACCATATTATCCCAAATTACCTAAACATATAATCTCTTCTTCCTTAACATATTGTCACACAATGCAAAACCAAATGCATTCTATCACAGATAATCAAAACAAACGAATAAACACTCTAAAACTGAGATTAAATCCTCCACTTCAACCGAGTAAAAAACCAACATTTAACCCGACATTCATCAAAAGCAAAATAGTTGAATGACTTACCTCTACCAACACGTAGATGCACTCTGACTGTAGACGATAGAGGGACGTCAATTGGTGAAGCAACGACAAAGTGGCTCCACAAATTCTAAGTAGTCCGGTAAAAACGTGGTTCAAGAGAGAGGGAAGGCAAAATGGCTGTATACACAGGACTGACTGACGAAATACTTATGTTTTTTATTTAGATAAAAGATGAGACGACGTCATTTTGGGGGGTAGGGACACGATGTCGTCTCATTTGGTGGGAGGGCAGGGGTTTAAGTTTCAAGAATACCAAAACAACATCGTGTTGGGACAACGACACGATGTTGTTCTGGTGGGGGCGGTTTCATTTTTAAGAAAACAAAAACAACATCGTTTCAGGTAAGGGATATAACGTAGTTTTGGTGGGGGCGAGGAGTGGTAGAGCTGGCGTTTCACGACATTTAATTGACTAAAACGTCGCGCTGACTATTTTACAACATTTTGTTAAAACAACGACGTGAAATGCTTCATTAATCCATAATGTTTTCATACAACGTCGCAAATATTGGCTCTTTTTATGACGTTTGAAAAAAACGTCACGAAATCCCCCAACAATCCGCAACATTTTTTCAGAAAACATCACGAAAGCTATGTTTTTGTTCTAGTGCCTCTATAGAATTTGATAGCATTAAGTATTGATTTAAGAAAGATGAAATTGAATCAAAGTAAGGGTATCAGTTGGAAGAGTATGAATGGAAGGAATTTAAGTATAATATATTATTTCAATATAAGAACAGTCCGAAAATGTTTGGGGCAATACTCTTGGAGTTCTGAACCAAATGGATTGATTTTGGTGTTCTTAGAAACTTAAGGCAATGGAGGACAAATTTCTAGAAGAATGAGTTATGTTAAAATGTTCAAAGATATTGTTGGCAAAAAACTTAAGCATGAAAAGACACAAGGAAAAAATGGAAGGGCAGATGGGACATTTCTCACTCATTAAGGATATAATTTTAGGAAGAAGTATTGTCTGGAATTCTAGAACAAGCTAGATGCGTGGAAGAGAAATCAGAAAGAGAAAGAAGAGAGAGAAATACGAAGAGAAGAAAAGAAAGAGAGAAAGAAGAGAAACAAGCTAGGTTTTGATTTTTCTTAGTATTAAAGAGTGATTTAAAAGTGGTTTAAAAAGAGAAAAAGGTAGAGGAAGAGAAGAGCTTCCCTTTGAGCTAAAGATCCCTTCATTTGATGAAGAATGAAGGGAACCAAGAGAATTCTATCCAAGTGTAAGGGGAAAGACACCCTTGACTTAGATTTTTGCAAGCAAATGAGGTGGGTAATATATTTATCGTTAGTGTGTAAATGGGAAAATTCTTGCCTATATGTGACTATGTGTTAAATTGCTTCAAATTGAAATTGATTTACGAATTACCATGATGTGTTTTAGGACTTTGCATAAAAAGAAGTATGACTTTTTGATAAAAATTGAATTGTGATTTTGATCATGTTATGCCTTGATATTCGGTCATGGCATTTTGTATAAATGAAAAGAAAGGAAAGAGCATGAAAAGTATGAAAGAATTTCATAGAATGATTTGAGCATGATTATGTGCTTCTGTTTGGGCGAGAGTGGAACCATTCTATTCATCACGTGCACCTTGACAAGATCATTCTCCCAACTATCCGCTTGTAGCATATGAGCTCCGAAAGAAATAGACTTATTATATTCATGGGGTAAACTTCAGTTTCTCCATTCTGTTTCAATGAAACCCTCGAGCCAATTGTTTGTGCATTTGCATTTTGACATGTTAAGTTATGATTCATGTTTGAGTGTTAGGTTTTGATGAATGGGTCTTCATGATATGTTTTATGTGATGACATTCAAATTATGAGACTTTTGAGCTTGAAGTGTGGATGATTGAATTGCTAGTTTAATGAGATGTAGACGTTTATGAATATATGATGTATATGCATGTTTGATTGTGTGGCTCATTTCCAATGGCTATAAATGTATTAGGCACTGAGCTATGTAGCTCACCCCACGATTCCCTCTTCAGGTGCAGAAAGAGAAGATTAGTGATCCTTGCAAGTCATTGAAACTCCAAGATAGTTAGAAACCTTTGTAATTAAGTTAGTTTAGGAACTTTTGTATTTTAGAATCATTTAAGCATAAGCATTCAATTGTGTCAGGTGTATTGGATTTTGGATTTTGTAACTTTGTATTTTGAAAGGAGCTTGTATAAACTTTATTTGGATTCATTAATGAAATATTATTGAGTTTTGCTTGTGAATTTGGAAATTTTAACTATTTGATGTTCTATTATTATAGGCACGCCACCCTTATGCGACAACGAGCTTTGTTATGACTCTAAATATTTGGGCTCCGAAAATGGGACCCAACAATTTGGTATTAAAGTGACTAGGGTTTTCTTAGGCTCAGAATGTATAGTGTTATCAATTGGTAGGCTATGTGATTAATTATGTATTGTGAATTGATGTTTTGCATCAAGTGACCTATATATCATGCATACATGTAAGAAATAAGATTAAAATGAAAGTAAGCTGAAAGATGGTGTCTTAATGAAGGAGTAAAATGCCACCTTGTAAAAGAATATGAGGATTTTTGCAAAGATCTACTGCATCTGACTCCTCACCAATAGAAAAGGGTACTGATCAGTATAGAATCTCAGTAATTGCAACTGTATGAGTTGCATATATGAACTTCCGTTAAGAGCTTAGACTAGTAAAAATGATGAGAAGAAGAATGGTGTTTGGTTAAAGTGTAAGATGAGGAAAGTGTGTGGATAGTTAGAAACAAGAAATGTTGCATAGTCTAATTTGTTAGACATAGGTTCAATATTTGTAGAGATGTCAGCGAATAAAGTAACAAAATTTCGTGGATATGTACTTGAATTGATATGGATGTGAGGTTATTTTCATGAATTGACTAAAAAAGAGATAGAGACAGGATCGAAATGACAAGTTTTAAGGTGTACAAGCAAGGTGGAATTGGAAAGATTGAACTCAAAATTTATGATCTGGAATAAGATTGTGTTAGTGAATTTGATATTCGAATTTCAAGATAGCTATATGTCTATAATTCTAACTCGATTAAGAATGTACATATGGAAAGTGAAACAAGTTATAGTGGTATATGTAGAAGTTCTAAAGGTTATGTCGACCAGTTATTATGAGTACATATGAGATCTATATTTGGATATGGTATGGGAGATAATCTATGATCCCTATAGTTAAAGATTATGAGAAGAATTAGAGTAACGAGATGGAGGTATGGTATAAGTAATTATGTTGAAAAGATAACTACGATGGAGGAGTATGTTTCAACATTCATAGAATATTCAGAAATTGTTCAGAGTCAATTGTGATTAACGTATCACTGGCATGAGTATAAACTAGTCACTTGCCAAAATTACTTTTATATTTATATGATGTAATGATCTTGATGGTGCATATCAAAATATAAGAGTAAACGAATATGCCTCTTATTTAATTGAGTTTTATTATAAAGGATATTTGATCAAGTAAAGTGTGACAGAGATTGAAATTATTGAAATGTCATGAACAGTTAAAATTGATCGTTTTGAGGTGTTAAGAACGATTGAAACAACATTGATGATGATAGCAATCAATTGATAAAGATTGCATGAATAGTATAGATGATAGTAGCAAGAAATCTTCTTTTGAAGACTACTTTCTTTGAATTAGGTTAAGCGGATTAGATAGTTTATATTAAGGATGATCAAAGAAACAACCAATTAGAGGTGAATATGTAATGAATTAGAAGTAAATATTGGAGTCATATCCCTAGTGAAGACTCAAGCCTAAAAGATAGGGTATGCTCCTGAGAATGTATGTATTTTCTCAGTGAAAAGTATCCAATTACATGAGTGGATGTTAGGAAATTGAGATAACACTATTGTTAATGTGAGGAGAACTTAAATTCGCATTATATTCTATGAGAATATGCAAAGGAGATACAAATTAGATTTTGATGAATGTGTTACCAGAGCAGGGAGTTAAGTTGCAAATAAATTGAAATGTGAGGAGAAACTAGTATGAATGAGCAAACATTAGAATAAGCCAATATGGAATATAAGGAAATCTAAAGAATGGAGAAGATCAGTTAAGAAAGGTAAGCCAATAGGGAAATTGAAATATAACGCGAGATAATGTTACCTCATTATGGAATTTGTTATTTAAGGAATTTCGAGGACTAATTGGTGGGAACATGGAGTTTGATAATAATTGTTTGAGTTATCAATCGCCTCGATGGTGCTGTGGTATTGAAGATTTAAGCAATTCAAGCGAGATTTGATGATGTATTAAAGGTATTCGAAAAGTTGAGAAGAATAGTTTGAATACGTGAAGAAAATGTATAAAGCGTATGAGTAATGAAAGTAAAGAGAATTTTGAGAAATTGTACAGATATAAATTATATCATATGGATTTGGAGATTTTATAGTATGCAATGATGTTGTATAAGAGATTTGGCTAAAAAAAATCAAATGCAGTACAATGAAGTGATTTCATAAGTATGGAGACAACTAAAGTCCTATGAGATGATTATTCGATACATGATTCAGAGCCATTATAGTAGTTATTGTTTTGAAAATTTGGAGACAGTATATGTATAGGAACCTCTTGGATATGTATATTTATACTTGTATAGATCATAAAAGTTTGAGAAAATTATTGAGCTGAGAAAAATTGAATACGAGACTGAGGTAATGGATATAAGTACTGAAAGACTATGATGGTACAAAGGAGTATATCCAAGTAAGGCTAAGTGTTATATCATATGCATTAAGCATAAATTGATATTGAGGTTATCAAATCTAGTGCAAAGAAAAGCATAGAATGTGAAGTTGAATTTTTGCATAGATCAAAGTATTAATTGCTATGGAATTGAAGATCATTATCACATGGAAGAATTAACCAAGCTCAAATTGAGGATTCATAAATTGTGAATCTAACTGAGAGATTGAAAATAGCTTTGAATTTTGGGTTCAAATAGGAAGAATGATGCATTGTGATTGAGATAAGAAGTATGTGTAACCAATAAAGATGATTGAACAAAGAGACTGTTAAAAGGGCATAAATAACAACCTATGATATTCATCCTAGTAGGACTACACTGAGATGGAGTTTGATGGATAAAGAGGTAGAAGCTAATGACCACACTTGTGAGTTGCCAACAGTCTTGAATGTTGAAGATATGCTTAAAGATTACATTTTGGGAGTTCATAGGAATATGAGATCAATGTACAACTTTGATTAACTTCAAGCATAACAATCATTATCATAGTAATTTCGTTAGAATACTCTATGAGGAGTTAGAGGACAGAAAGAGTCATTTGCTTTTGTATTGTGATGATTAAGTCCTAAAAATGGTTGAAGGCCAGAATTGATTGGAGAGGTTGTTGATAAGTGAAATTGATCAGTATTAGAAATTAAGTGATTCCAGAAAGATTAAAAAGTTGGTGGATCAACACCGAAGGTATGGAGTAAAGAGAGATGAACATAAGAACTAAGTATATTAACACTACAGTGATGTGAATTATTAAGTGAAAGATAAATTGCCTCTGAAAGCATCACCTTGCCAAGGTGTGCTCAGGTTAGGAAAAAGGATCAGCTACATCCGATATAAATTGATCAGTATGAATTATTATGAGTTTGTGATGCTGATGAAAGATGTCTTAGATTAGTAATGTGAAAAAAAATTGTGAGTAATCTGAAACATAATGAAGAACTTGTTAAGAAAGTGAGTGATAAAATAAATGAATGAAAGACCGAGTGAGTCTTTTTGACTATGATCACTTGGACGAAATTATTTAAGTGAAGAAGTTACTAAGGAGACTGAGGAAAATATAAGACCGCATTACTTCCAATGTTCTGATCACTTAGGTAAGAATTTCGATGACGAAATTTTTTAATGGGGGAGAGTTGTTGGACCCCAAAATTTTTCTTAAAAGATTTGAAGTAGTAAATGAGAAGTTTGGATAGATTCATGTTTTGCTTTAGTGTTTTGGTAGATGAGAGGCTATGAAATGGGAAGAATTAGGGTGAAAGTGAAGTTGAATTGTGTAGTAAGTGATGAACAACACTTATATATATGTATGTTCTATTATTGGTGTTCATGATTAATCATGGACTATAATTACTTTATGGATGATATTAAGTTGAGGATGAGGAGTAAATGAAGTAGAAAAGATGATCTTAGTATGAGTTGTGTTAAAAAAAGATTTGGAAACAAAAGTTGGTAGTTGATCTGAAAAGTCATAGTTTATTTTTTTAGCTTTTCAACAGCATATAGTAGGGAATTTTCGGACCTCTAGATTGAAAGTTATGGTCCTTAGAAAGGAAAATGCTTAGGAGTATAAAGATGGATTGTCTATAAAGATGAATCGTTTATGATGACATCATTTTGTCTGTAAGTATGCATCGTCTGTAAAAATTCATCGTCTGTCAAGATGTATAATTTGTAAAGACGAATCGTCTGTGATGATGTCATTTCATCTTAAGAATGCATCGTCTGTAATGACATCATTTTGTCTTAAGAGTTTCTTCGTCTTAAGACTTTGCATCGTCTTAAGTTGACCCTACATCATCTTAAGACTTTGTTTCGTCTTAAGTTGACCCTGCTTTATCTTAAGACTTTTGCTTCGTCTGTTCTTTTGTTTCGTCTGACTCTGCTTTGCCTGCTTTTTTGTGTCATCTGCTTTTTGGCATTCATCTGCCCTCTTCACTTCATCTACTTTTTGGCATTCGTCTGCCTCTTTGCTTCGTTTGCTTATTGCTTTGTCTGCTTTTCCATTCATCTACTTTTTGATTCGTTTGTTTTTTTCCATTCGTCTACTTTTACTTCGTCTACTCTTTGCTTCGTCTGTTTTTCCATCCGTCTGCTTTTCGATTCATCTGCTTTACCATTTGTCTACTTTTCGATTCATTTGCTTTATGCTTCGTCTGCTTTGTTTTGCCTGCTTTGCTTCATCTGCTTTGTTTTGTTTGCTTTGCTTCATTTGCTCTTTGCTTCGCCTGCATTGTTTCGTCTGCTTTGTTTCATCTGCTTTATTTCATTTGCTTTACTTCGTCTACTTTGCTTCGTCTGCTTTGTTTCGTCTCTTTTACTTCGTCTGTCCACTTTGCTTCGACTTAAGACTTTGTTTCATCTGCTTTGCTTCATCTACTTTTCTCTTCATCTTCTTTCTGCTTCGTCTGCTTTTTACCTATATGACCTAAACTTCTCCTTCTGTACACTATTCATTGATGCTATCATCTGCTTTCATTTTGACCTTTCAGACGATAGAATTTATCTTCAAGTTCTTCACAAAAGTTGTAGATCTTGAAGTCCTCTTTCAGATAATCCAAAGAACACTTTGATTCGACACCTGTAAATAGAGAGTTACCATTTGTCCTAAGATAAGCTCGATATGTTTGAGGATAAAACATTTGTTTGATTTTTTCAGTCATAACCTTGTAATCCGACCTGAAAATGAAGTGATTCTTAAACCAATAGTTTCTTAACACATTCTGTCCCTCTATAGAATTTGATAGCGTTAAGTATTGATTTAAGAAAGATGAAATTGAATCAAAGTAAGGGTATCAGTTAGAAAAGTATGAATGGGGGGAATTTAAGTATAGTGTACTGTTTCAATATGAGAACAATCCAAAAATGTTTGGGGTGATACTCTTGGAGCTCTAAACTAAATGGTTTGATTTTGGTTTCCTTAGAAACTTAAGGCAATGGAGGACATTTTTCTAGAAGAAAGAGTTATGTCAAAATGTTCAAGGATATTGTTGGCAAAACACTTAAGCATGAAAAGACATAAGGTAAAAATGGAAGGGTAAATGGGACATTTCTCATTCATTAAGGATATAATTGGAGGAAGAAGTGTTGTCTGGCATTCTAGAAGAAGCTAGATGTGTGGAAGAGAAATTAGAAAGAGAAAGAAGAGACAGAAATATGAAGAAAATAAAAGAAAGAGAGAAAGAAGAGAAACAAGCTAGGGTTTGATTTTTTTAGTATTAAATAGTGATTTTGAAGTGGTTTAAAAAGAGAAAAAGGTAGAGGAAGAGAAGAGCTTCCCTTTGAGCTAAAGATCCCGTCATTTGGTGAAGAATGAAGGGAGCTAAGAGAATCCTATCCAAGCGCAAAGGGAAGACAACCTTGACTTGGATTTTGCAAGCAAATAAGGTGGGTAATATATTTATGGTTATTATATAAATGGGAAAATTCTTACCTATGTGTGACTATGTGCTAAATTGCTTGAAATTGAAATTGATTTGCAAATTACCATGATGTGTTTTAAGATTTTGCATGGAAAGAAGTATGACCCTTTGATAAAAATTGAATTGTGATTTTGATCATGTTATGCCTTGATATTCGGTCATGGCATTTTGTATAAATGAAAAGAAAGGAAAGAGCATGAAAAGTATGAAAGCATTTCATAAAATTATTTAAGTATAATTATGTGCTTCTGTTTGGGCGAGAGTGGAACCATTCTATTCGTCATATGCAATTTGACAAGAGCCTTCTCCCAACTGTTTGCTTGTATCATATGAGCTCCAAAAGAAATAGACTCATTATGTTCATGAGGTAAACTTCGGTTTTTCCATTCTGTTTCCACAGAACCCTCGAGCCAATTGTTTGTGCATTTGCATTTTGATATGTTAAGTTATGATTCATGTTTGAGTGTTAGGTTTTGATGGAGGATTCTTCATGATATGTTTTATGTCATGATATTCAAATTATGAGATTTTTTAGCATGAAGTGTGGATGATTAAATTGCTAGTCTAATGAGATATAAACGTTTATGAATATATCATGTGTATACATGTTTGATTGTTTAGCTCATTGCCAATGGCTATAAATGTATTAGCCATTGAGCTGTGTAGCTCCCCCCATGATTCCCTCCTCAGGTGTAGAAAGAGAAGGTTAGCGATCTTTGCAAGGCATTGGAACTCCAAGATAGTTAGAAACCTTTGCAATTAAGTTAGTTTAGGAACTTTTGTACTTTAGAATCATTTAAGCATCAGCATTCAATTGTATTAGGTGTATTTTGAATTTTGTATTTTGTAACCTTATACTTTGAAAGGGGCTTGTATAAACTTTATTTGCATTCATTAATGAAATATGATTGAGTTTTGCTCGTGAATTTCGAAATTTTAACTGTTTGATGTTAGATTGTTATGGGCATGCCACCCTTATAGGACGATGAGCTTCGTTACAACTCCAAATGTTTGGGCTTCGAAAAAAGGACCCAACAATGTCGAATCAACTTCTTATCCTCTTCTCTCTTCCTTCTTCTCTTCCTGTATCTCTCGATGATTTCTCTCTAGGGTTTCTCAAGGTGGCTGATGCAAAAGCTCCCTCTCTGCCTCTTTTGTTGTTCTTTAAATATCCTCTTATGTTTTTTGTAACCTTGGTGTTTTTTGGGGGTCCAAGAGGTCCAAAAAATCCCTTGAAATTTGATGTTCGTGAGTGTTTGCATGTCTACCCAATGCAGGCCACGATTGTGGACCATTTCCTGGGATTCTGACAAGTTCGTGGCATGTAGGCTATAATTGTGGGCCAAATTTGATGCTTCTGTCACAATCGTGGCCTGACATACCATGATTATAGGTCGTTTCAGCACGAATGTCTCTGAAACTTCTCCATTCTTTGATGTTGACCGATCAACGTACCTCGAAAACATAATATTTAAGTTGAAAGACTTGTCCTAACCTATAAAACACTTAAAACATAAACAATTAATAAACTAACACAATTCTAACCAAAACACATACTAAATGATTGAATTAATGGCTAAACACATATCAAACTATGCCTTAAAACATGATGCAATTTACACT
>JANSVA010061257.1:0-12415 GCA_025504915.1 Erythroxylum reticulatum | reverse complement strand
AACCAAATTGAATAATTTTGGTGTCATTAGAAACTTAAGACATTGAAGAACATTTTTCTAGAAAGTATTATCAAATTACTTTAATTTTTCCATGATCATTAGTTAAGGAGTTAGAACTATAAGATGTTAGTTTTAATAGACATAAGGGGTAAAATGGGAAGGACAAGGTAAATGAAGGGTAAAATGGGAAAAAAGACCAAATAAATGGTCTTGAAGTACGAAAGAAGAACGGAAAAATGTGGAGAGAAGAGAGAAGTGTCGTGAGAAGCCAAAGAGAGAAGAAAAAAACGTGAAAGAAGAGAGGAGAAGAGAGAAAGGAGAAAATCGTGAGAGAAAAAGAAAGAAGTAGAAAAGAAGAGGAAATCAAGCTTGTCAAGGTAAGTTCATCTTTTTCTTCTTGCTTTTTTAGAAAAGAAGATAGAGAGAGAAAGGGATTTTGTATAGAGAATGAAAGGTTTGTGATGGAAGAAGATGATTTAAGAGAACCTATTTGACTTTAGGGTTTCTAAACTAGGTGTTGATCTTTTTAACCTAGATAGACCATGGGTAAGTTAAGGTTAAACCCAATTTTGTATTTATTTCATTTTTGTGTGATTTTGAAGCTTTATGAATTTCTATAGGAATATTGTTTTGAATGGAACCTTGGTTATTTTAGGAAACCAAGAGAATCTTACCCAAAAGCAAGAAGAAAGACAATCTTGAGCACGGATTTTTTGCAAACGATTTAAGTCGATAATTTATTTATAGTTGTTGTTTAACATGAGCAAAATGCCTTGTATGTGGAATATGTGCTAAAATGGCTTGTTTTGAATTGTTGTGATATGGGAAATGCATTATGATATGTTTTATGTTATGCATTGAAAGATGTATGAAATTTTGATGTAATTGAATTATGATTATGACCATGTTATGCCTTGGAATGTGCCATGACATTTTGTATAAAAGAACAGAAGAAGTAGTATAAGAAGCATGAGATTATGAAATTGGGATTGATTGAATTGAGCACAAGATTTGATTGTATTTGAGTAAGAGAGGAACCGTTTTGTAGTCACGTGAACGTCGATATAAAGCCTTCTCCTGGCTGCCCGCTTGTGGCATACGAGATCTGAAAAGTGGACTTGTTTCGTTGATAGTTTAAACTTCGGTTTTTCCATTTTGTTCCACGGAACCCTTGAGCCATTTATTTGTGCATTTGCATTTTGATATATTAAGTTATGATGCAAATTTGTGTGTTATACTTTAATGATAAATTATATCCAATATGTTTTATGTGATGATGTATTAAACTATGAGTTGTGAATTGGAATTGTGAATGTTGAACTTACATTGTTAGAATAAGATAAGACGAATATGCCTATATGACTAGATGTATGTATGTTTGATTGTATGACTCGTTGCCAATGGCTATAAATATATTAGCCACTGAACTGTGTAGCTCAACCCATCATTTTTCCCTCCTTAGGTGCAGAATGAGAAAATTAGCGATCCTTGCAAGGCAATTGCACAAACTCTGAGATAGTTAGCTTTTGCACTAAGCTAGTTCGAACACTATTGGATAGCTTATTAAGCATGCCAAATTTTGAGGATCCACTTGTATTTGTATTAAGATAGTGATGTGTATGTTGATATGTAAATAAACCTTACTCAAACAATTACTTTGCTTAGTAATGAGAATGAGAAGGATTTCCTTTACATATGATTATGTTATTTTACAGGTTGAGTATGATGGTTGTGGAAGTGGAATGTGCATGTGCATATTCTTCTTTGTTGAGATTGCAAATTGTTGTTTGTTTTAGAATTGCATGCTAGAGATTAGAAAGCTTGTATGGAATGAATCTTTTGAGGTGAGATTTAAGAGTTTAACGAAAAGTACTTAGTAGCCGGATTGATATGAAGAGATATTGCATTTGTCATGTTTTTATAAGTGTGGAAATTGTATTCTGAACTCAAGGGAAAAACTTTATCAATCTATGTAAAATTAGCCAAAGTTTTCTTCATGAAAGTTGTAGCATATCTATCTAGCTTTCCAACGATATGAAGTAGGAAATTTTTGGATATCAGAGTTAAGAGATACGATCATTATAAGTGGTGATGTTGCATAGCATGTATATACAAAACAACTATAGTAATGATGAGAATTTTTTGTATGTGATGAGTCATTTGAGTTGAGAATTGGGAGTTTAATGTAACCAAATTGGTAATTAAATATTTAAGAAGTGATATTTCATTAGAATAAGTGAATTTGGGAAGATTATGAGTGAAAGCGATGTTAGAATGGATGTAGGAACCATTGGAGAGGCTTTGGAGGGAATTTTGTATTACATATGTCTATTAGACAGACTTTAGGTCCTTTATATGGACATTATCAGGTGTAAAAATGCCCCCAACCCAGTGCATGTCCATTAAATGGACATTATGTCCATTAAACAGACCTTCTCGGGTCTGGAAAGCACCCCAAGCCCATCTATGTCTGTTAGGCGGACATGTATGTTTGTTTAACGGACATACACGGGACAATTACGGTAAATTGTAATTTTAGCCCTTTTTTAGTCAAAATCTCACTTTAAGTTCTGCGAAGTTGTAGATATAGAATTCCTATTCAAAACCGTTCTAAAATGACCTTAATCCGATATCTCTAGTGAAAGTTATGCTAATTGTCCCAAGATAGGTATAATATAATTGAGGACATAAGCATGTTCGACTCTTTTGGCAATAACTTCACCATCCGACCTCCAATTGAAGTGATTATTAAACCAATAGATTTCTAACATAGTTTTCTATCTCTACATAAAAATTGGTATCCATTAATGTTGATTTTAAGAAGATTTATGGAGAGAAAGTGAGGGAATTGATTGGAAGAGCATGAATTAGTTGTTTTAGTGAACATACTTTGATATTTTAATCATATTTTGATCTATAGAGCTTAGAATGAGACAATTATTGTTTCCAAATAAATTAGAGACATGGAGCTACAATTATTCTGAAGAAGTCAAATGGTGATTCTGGCGTTTGACTAATGTGGGCTCACCCCTTGTGGTTTGAGATGTTATGAGATTAATGACTAAAGAGATTCCATGAAAATAACCCTATAAGATAATACGTTCACATCTTATGATATTTGGAATGATAGTTCGGCTCTGAAAATGGGGCCCAACATCTTGTGGTATCAGAGCTTAGGCTTTTGGGTTCCTAGGCTTAGAATGCATAGTGATAATAATTGTTATACTATGTGACTACTTGTTTGCATTGTGAATTAAGTCATTGAATTAATTTACATTCATATCATGCATACATGTAGAAAATAAGATTTAAAATCAAAGTAAGCTAAAAGATAGTCTTATTGAAGGAGTAAAATGCCAACTCGTAAAAGAATACGAGTAGTTTTTTAAAGATCTCCTGCACCTGATTCCTCACCATTAGATAAAGGTACTAATGAGTATAGAATCCCAGTAATTTCAATCGCATGATTCACATATATGAACTTTCGTTAAGAGTTTGGAATATTAGAAACAATGAGAAGAATGGTGTTTTGTCAGAGTGTAAGATAAGAAAAGTTGTGGATATTTAGAAATAAGAAATATTACGTATTCCGATATGTTAGACATAGATTTAGTATTTGTGGTTATGTCAACAAATATGGTAATGGAATTTTGTTGTAGATATGTACTTGAATTGATATGGATGTGAAAATATTTCCATGAATTGATTGAAAAAGAAATAGAGATAGGGGTGGAAATGATAAGATTTAAGGTGTACAAGCAAAGTGGAATTGAAAGGTTGAACTCAAAATTTATGATCTGGTATAAGATTGTGCTAGTGAATTGAGATCAAAATTTCAAGATGGCTATGCATCTATAATTCTAAATTGATTAAGAATGTAAGTATGGAAAATGAAACAAATGATAATGATATATGTAGAAGTCGTCAAGGTTATGTTGACCAATTAGTATGAGTACATATTTGATAATGTGGTTACATTCGTGAATAATGTGAATGGGTATATACGAGATCTATATTTGTATCTGGTATAGGAGATGAATCAGAGTAACACGATGGAAGTATAGTATGGGTGATTATGTTAAAAAGGTAACTACTATAGAGGAGTAATTTTTGAATAGTTGTAGAATATTTAGAGGTTATTCAGAATCAATTGGGATTGACGTATCATTAGCATGAGATGTAAATTGATGACTTGCCGAAATTAATTTTATATATAAGATGTAACGATCTTGATGGTATATACCAAAATATAAGAGTGAATGAATATGCCTCTTATTTCATTAAGTTTTATTATAAAGGATATTTTGATCATGTAAAGTGTGACAGAAATTGAAATTATTGAATTATTATGAGCAGTTGAAATTGATCGTATTGAGGTGTTGAGAATATGGTTGAAAAAACATTAATGATGATAATAATTGATTGATAAAGATTGCATGAACAGTATAGATGATAGTAGCTAGCAATCTTCTTTCGAAGAAGAATTTCATTGAACTAGGTTAAACAGATAAGACAGTTTATATTAAAAATGATCAATGAAAGAACAAAGTAGAAATAAGTATGTAATGAATCAAAAGTGAATATTGGAGTCATATCCCTAGTGGAAACTCAAGCATAAGAGGTAGAGTAGCTGTTGAGAATGTATATATTTTGCATTATGTAAAGTATCCAACTACATGAGTGGATTTTTGGAAATTAAGGTAACACTATTGCTAATGTGAGGAGAACTTAGATCCACATTATATTTTATGCGAATAGTCATGGGAGATATAAATTAGATTTTGATGAATGTGTCACCAACATAGGAAGTTAAGTTTGCAAATAAATTGACATGTGTGGAGAAACTAGTATGAATGAGCAAACACTAGAATAAGTCAATGTGAAATATGAGGAGATCTAAAAAATGGAAAAAAAATCAATTAAGAAAGGTAAGTCAATTGGGAAATTGAAAATATCGTGAGATAATGGTACCTTATCGAGAAATTAGTTATTTAAGGAATTACGAGAACTAATCATGGGCATATGGAGTTTGGGAAATATTTGTTTGATTCAAAAATCCCCCGATAGTACTATGATTGAAGATTAAAGCAATCCAAGCAAAATTTGATGATATATTAAATCTATTCGAAAAGTTGAGAAGAATAGTTTGAATACTTGAGAAAAAAATGTGTAAATCGTATAAGTAATGAAAGTAAAGAGAATTTTGAGGAATTATACCGATATTAATTATATTGTCTGGATTTGGAGATTTTATAGTATACAATGTTATTGTATAAGAGATTAGGATAAAATCCAATGCAGTATAATAAAATGGTTTCATATGCATGGAGATAATTGAAACCTCATGGGTTAATTATTTGATACATGAATTGAAACTTGTTGCAATAGTGTTGCAATAGTGATTGCTTGAAAGTTGGAGACATTATATGTACCGAAACATTTGGGATATGTATAAATATATAGATCATTAAAGTTTGAAGTAATTATTAAGTTGAGAGAATTGAATACGAGAGTGAGACAATGGATAGAAGTACTGAAAAATTATGATGGTATAAATAAGTATTTCCTAGTAAAGTTGGTGGTTTATCTGATACATTAAGCAGAAATCCCAATAGTAGTGAATCACGAATTCAAATATTAAGGTTATAAGATCTAGTGCAAAAAGGAGCATAGAATGTCGAGTTGAATATTGGGCAAATCAAAATACTAATTGCTATGGAATTGAAGATCAGTTTCACATGGAATGATTAATAAAGGTTAAATTGAGGATTTAGAAATTGAGAATCTTATTGAGGAATTAAAAACAGATCTAAATTCTGAGTTTTAATTGAAAAATGATGTTTTGTGATCAAAATGAGAAGTGTGTATAGCTGATAAAGATGATTGAGCAAAGAATTACTGGAGAAAGCACAAATAACAACTTAAGCTATACATCCTAGTAGGAATACGCCGAGATAGCATTTGATAGCTAAAGAGGTAGAAGCAAATGACTACACTTGTGAGTTGCAAACAGTCTTGACTACTATAGATATGCTTAAGGCTTATATTTTGGAGTTCATATGAATATGAGATCATTGTATAACTTTGATTAACTTTAAGCATCATAATCATTATCAAAGAGATAATATTAAAATACCGCGTGGTGTTATACGATAAAAAGAGTCGGCCACCTCTTTATTTGGATGAATAGGGCCAAAGATGGTTGAAGGCCATAATTTATTTGAGATGTTGCTGAAAAGTGAAATTAATTTGTATTAGGAATTAAGTGACATAAGAAAAATGAACAAATTTGGTGGATCAATACCAAAGGTATGGAATACAGTGAGATAGACATAAGAGTTACGCGTACTGACACTATATTGATGTGAACTATAAAGCAAATGATGAAATGTTTCTAAGAGTATCACGTTCCCAAGGTGTGCTTAGATTAAGTGCAAGATGTGCTCAAGTTAGGATAAAGAAGTAATTAAGCTTGAATTATATTGGTCCATATAAAGTTATTGAGAATTGGACCATTGACTTATGAGTTAGTATTATTAACAAGGATGTCTCATATTCATAATGTGTTATATGTGAGTATGCTAAGAAATATCGATATCATATGATATGGGTGTTATTGAGGTAAGAAGTGGAAAATTGTGAGTAATCTGATATATATATATATATATATATATATATAGAGAGAGAGAGAGAGAGAGGAATTAGTTGAGAAAGTGAATAACCAAATAAGTGATTGAAAGACCGAGTGAGTCTATTGACTATGGTCACTTGGAAGAAATTATTTGAGTGAAGTTACTTGGGATACTGAGGAAGACATAAGACAACATTACCTCCATTTGTTTGATCACTCAGGTAAAAATTTCGAGGATGAAATTCTTTAAGGGGTAGAATTGTTGGACCTGAACTTTTCCTGAAAGTTAGAGCTATTAAATAAGAAATTGTTGACGATTATTCATGTTTAAGAAAAGGAGAATTCTTGAATTTTAAAGGAAGCGGAAAAGATTGTTTAGTTATATGATGGGTTATATGTGAAATGTTGGAAGTTAAAAAGCTGGAAAATAAAGTTGAAACATGTTCACTAAGTATGCTTCGGTGTTTTAGCCATAACGTTTTCTCTAGTTATCCAAATGAGATGATTTTTGAATTATAGTAAACTAGAGACATAGGGATACAAATTGTTTAATGAAATAGAGCTTTAATTCAGTTTCTAAGAATCTCAATGTTTAGGTGGAATTTGATCACATAATATTGTTTCAGTATAAGAATAGTTCAGAAATGTTTAGTATATAACTTCAGATTTCCAAACCAAATTGAATGATTTTGGTTTCATTAGAAACTTAAGATAATGACGAAAAGTTTTTGGGAAGGAAGTGTTATCAAATTACTTCTTGATATTGGAAGGAATTAGTTAAGGACTTAGAAGTATAAGATGTTAGTTTTAAGGGCAAAAGGAGGGCATAATGGGAAGGACAAGATAAATGAAGGGTAAAAGTGGGAAAGACTAATAAATGTGGCTTGAATTAGAAGAAGAAGAGAGTGAGTCATGAGATTAAGAAAGAAGAAGAAGAAAGCAACGTGAAACAGAGAAAAGAAGGAGAAAATGTGGAAGAAGAGAGAAGAAACGTGGAAAGAAGAAGAAAGAGGAAGATTTGTCAAGGTAAGTTTATCTTTTCTTCTTGCCTTGTTATAGAAGGAGATAGAGACAGAAAGGGGTTTTGTGTAGAGAATAAAGGGTTTATGCTGGAAGAAGATGATTTAAGAGAACCCATTTGGTTTTAGGGTTTCTAAACTAGGTTTTAGCTTTTCTAACTTAGATGGGCTATGGGTAGGTTAGGTTTGAGCTTCATTTGTGTTGATTGCATTTTTATGATTATAAAAGTTTTAGGGAGAATTCCATTTGAATGTGGATTGAAAGAGAATTTTGGTTATGTTAGGAAATCAAGAAAATCCTATTTAAGAGCAAAAGGAAGTGTACAATTGAGTTTGGATTTTCACTCGAAATAAGGTGGGTAATTTATTTATAGTTGATGTGTAATATGAGCAAAATGCCTTATATATGTATCGTGTGCTAAAATGGCTTGTTTTGAAATGTTGTGATGTGGAAAATGCATTATGATGTATGACATTTTGATATAATTGAATTGTGAGTATGATCATGCTATGCCTTGGAATTGTATCATGGCATTTTGACTAAATGGAAAGAAGAGAAAGCATGAGAATATGAATTTGTGATGAATCGAATTGAGCATGAATATGTGCTTTTGTATGGATAAGATAGGAATCGTTTCATAGTCACATGTACGTCGACATAAAGCCTTCTCCCGACTGCCCACTTGTCGCATACGAGATCTAAAAAGTGGACTCGTTTCATTCACGGTGTAAACTTCGGTTTCTCCGTTTTGTTCCACAGAACCCTCGAGTCATTTGTTTGTGCATTTTCATTTTGATATGTTAAGTTATGATGCAATTTGTGCTATGCTTTGATCGTAAATTTCATCCAATATGTTTTATGTGATGATGTATTGAACTATGAGTTGTGAATTAGAATTGTGAATGTTGAACTTACATTGCTAGATTAAGATAAGACGAATATGTCTATGTGAACAGACTCACATATGTTTGATTGTGTGGCTCATTGCCAATGGCTATATATATATAGCCACTGAGTTATGTAGCTCAACCCATCATTTTTCCCTCCTAAATTGTAGAATGAGTACATTAGCGATCCTTGCAAGGTAATTGGACAAACTCTGAGATAGTTAGCTTTTTCACTAAGCTAGTTCAAACACTTTTGGATAGCTTATTAAGCATGCCAAACATTAAGCATCCATCTATATTTGTTTTAAGTTAGTGATGTGTATGTTCATATATAAGTAAAGCTTGTTCAAACATTTACTTTTCTTAGTAATGAGAATGAGAATTTGAGGATTTCCTTTATGTATGATTATGTTATTTTACAGGTTGAGTATGGTGGTTGTGGAAGTGGAATGTGCATGTCATGTTCTTCTTTGTTGAGATTGCAAATTGTTGTTTATTTTAGAATAGCGTGTTAGAGATTGGAAAGGTTATATGGAATGAATCATTTGAGGTGAGATTCAAGAGTTTAACGAAAAGTACTTAGTAGCTGAATTGATATGAAGAGATATTGCATTTGGCAAGCTTTTATAAGTGTGGAAATTGTTTTCTAAACTCAAGGGACAAACTGTTTCGATCTAGGTATAATTAGCCAAAGTTTCCTTCATGAAAGTTATAGCTTATCTTTCTAGATTTCCAAAAATATGATGTATGAAATTTTTGGGTATTGGAGTTAAGAGATACGATCATTAAAAATAGTGATACTGCATAGGATGTACATATAGAACAACTATAGTAATGATGAGAATTTGTTGTATGCGATGAGTCATTTGAGTTGAGAATTGGGAGTTTAATGTAACCAAATTGGTAATTTAATGTTTAAAGAGTGATATTGCATTAGAAGAAGTGAATTTGGGAACATTATGAGTGAAAGTGATGTTAGAATGGATGAGGAACCATTGGAGAGGCTTTAGAGGGAGTTTTGTGTCACATATGTCCGTTAGATGGACTTTAGGTTTGTTAAATGGACCTTATTGGGTGTAAAATGTCCCCATCCTAGTGCTTGTCTATTAAACGGACATTAGGTCTGTTAAACAGACCTTCTTGGGTTTCGAAAGCACCCCAAGCCTGTCTATGTCCGTTAGGCAGACATATATGTCCATTTAATAGACATACACGAGATAGCTAAAGTAAATTGTAATTTTAACCCTTTTAGATACAAAATCCCTCTTCAAGTTCTTCATAAAAGTTGTAGATATAGAAGTTCTCTTCGAAACCGTCCTAAAATAACCTTAATTTGATATTTCTAGTGAAAGTTATGGTACCAAGATAGGCACAATATAGTTGAGGACATATACATGTTCGACTCTTTTGGCCTGTCTGACCTCCAATTGAAGTGATTATTAAACCAATAGATTTCTAACATAGTTTTCTATCTATACATAAAAATTGGTATCCATTAGTATTGATTTTAAAAAGATTTATGGAGAGAAATTGAGGGAATTGATTGGAAGAGTATCAATTGGTTGTTTTAGTGAACATACTTTGATATTTTAATCATATCTTAATCTATAAAGCTCCGAATGAGACAATTATTGTTTCCAAATAAATTAGAGACATGGAGCTACAATTATTCTGAAGAAGTAAAATGGTAATTCTGACATTTGACTAATGTGGGCTCACCCCTTGTGGTTTGAGATGTTATGAGATTGATGACTAAAGAGATTCCATGGAAATAACCCTATAGGATAATACATTGACATCTTATGATATTTGGAATGATAGTTAAGCTCTAGAACTGGATCCAACAATCCTACAATTACACAAGGGTACTATTTTTACAGTCCTCAGGATATGAAGGTATTTTTGTCGACAAATACGACCTTCTTAGAGGAAGAATTTGTGAGAAATCACAAAGGAAGAAGTAAAGTAGTACTAAAAGAGTTAGCTATTTCATCCAAACCAAGAGTTGATTTAGATATAGTGGAACAAGATGTTGAAATGGATTGAAGAGTTGAATCGGAAGAGCAGCCTGAACATCATGTAGTGCCTAGACGTAGTGGGAGGGTTGTGAGACAACCAGATGGGCATCTAAGCCTAAGAGAAGACATAATTGCCATCTCGGACTAAGGAAAAATGGATCCTATTACTTATACAAAGGTTATTAATGATGTTGATGTAGAAAATGGCTCAAGGCGATGGAATTGGAAATAGATTCCATATACACAAAAGAGTTTGGTTTTATTTGTATGAGCGTAATATAACTAGTCATAAGGTACCAAGATTCTTTTGTAAGTAATATATATATACATGGAGATGTATGGGAAACATGTATATTATTAGAATCTAAATTAGTTGATTCACAGTCGAATAATCAAGTTGGTTGTATGATTATGGTTTAGATTATAGTGTTGCGATTTATCTCCTTATAAGTAAAGTAGTTTACTTTAAGGGAATGATGAGTTTCATATCATGATAGTATTTGACTATCGATAATAAAACTATTAAATGAATCTAGAATCACGTATGTTTTTAAAGAATAAAGTAGGCTGCTTCTTTAATCTTCAAACATACACTTTAGCATTCTTTTATTACAAGCCACAATCTTAATGAGTGGGGAACTCATGTGTGTTTCATTATAATTCTTGATATGATCGGATGGAATTTTACAGAGTATCAATATAGTGTCAATATGCTGGAATTATTAATTTAAACATGTATCAGGGAACATTCACTTAAATAAAGAGTTTATAGTGATATCATCACTTCTAGATATTTTACGAAGATTGGTGGTTAAATTAGCGCCAATAGTTTGATGGACTAGCTACCCTTCAAGTCTCAACACCAAGATGAGATCTTGTATGTTAATCACCATATAGAATGAACTGGGAGATCTAGAAGGAAAAACTAAAATAAGGGCAAAACGGTAATTTTACCCTTGATTGTACAGATGGCTATAATATGGTTCATAATAGAGTTTGCAATTGGACATCTAATTTGAAACATGTGTTCCTATAATATTTAGTAATTCAAGAGTTCAGCTAATTGTCTTTAGTGGAATGACATTTGGATAACAAGTTAGAATTAATTCTAATGAGATTAAATTAATTTCGGGCTTATTGGAGCGTGAATTATATAAGTCCAATTAGATTCCCCACTTGGCTTATAGGAAAGGTTATCAAGCAAAGTAAGAAAAATAAATAGAGGTTACCGGAAAGAAAATAAATAAAGGAAAGGACTGAATTTGATTCAGAATAATGAGACCGGAATAATTTAATTAAGAGTTAATTAAATTAGGTTTTAAGCCTATGATTAAATGTTGGGCTTACACTAATTAGTTGCTAATTTGAAGCCCAAAATGAACATTTAATATTGGGCTAGATTTTGGTTTGATTTGATTAATTAAATTAATTAAATTGAAACAATATTTGTAAAGACAAAACGGAGGGCAAAATCGAAATTTACAATGATGTAAATTTTTTGTTTTATATAACTAAATGGACAGCTGCACATTTACCATTGAATTGCTAAATATAAGGTGGTTTTTTATCATGCTTGATCATCATTAAGTGGTTTAATGATTTTATCATTAAATGGTTTAATGGTTGTCATTTAATGTAGGCATGTAGAAAAATATATGAACCTTTTAGCATTCTTTTAATTAAAGAAGGAAGTAGTGCATTTGTTGCTCTCTCTCCCTTCTTTCATCATATAATCGAAAATGAGAATGTCTCATTTGTTGTTCTCTCTTTCATTTGGATTAAAAGAAGGAAGTAGTGCATTTGTTGATCTCTCTTCCTTCTTTCATCATATAATCGAAAATGAGAGTGTCTTTTTTTGT